>CAHIKZ030000524.1:747500-802500 GCA_903632075.3 Acanthosepion pharaonis | reverse complement strand
TCAAGCCAAGAAGTCTTCAGCATCCTTTCATGTAGATTAATAGGTCCATAGCCGGATATATAATTATCTAAATTTTGACCTGAAGTTTTCACTGTATAATGTTTGATGTTTTTACTATTTTACACAAGAAATATTTTAAACATAATCTTCTTTTTCAAAGTACATAATTCAGTGCACCTTAGTCATATTCACTGAATTATGTTCAAATGTTTGCCCATTCATTCCCAGAAATTTATTAGGATTAGGATGACATCACTCCCAGTATCTACTTGCATAGAAAAAGTTATAACATTTAATTTAATTTTTTTTTCTCTGGCACTTTTCTCTTTGTCTTTGTATCACAAGTACAGTTGTCTTTTCCTGAGGGTGGTGTAAATTTTCTACCTCTTCTATTTTCTTTTTATGCTTGCACACAGACTGGAAATGTTTTTCTTTTCACAATTACAGCATACTTGTCCTAAAGCTGGACATTTTTTCTTGTCCCATTCATGCTTTTTATTACAGTATTTGCATCACACAAGGTAATTCAATATGCTGTATGCTTTGGTATTACTCTTGGATGTATTGAATTTTTCAATTAACTCTAATTATTGCAGAAACTCTATAGATGCATCCAAGGACATTTTAGTCAGTTGTAACCATTCTAAAATTTTGTATTTGTACAAAGCATCACACATAATTTCAATTAATCTCATTTGTATCAATTCCTCTTTGATGGTCATTTCTCCAATGCAAAGTTTTTCGAACACACAGAATCTTGAAACCTCTTGTAACTTGTGCATATACTGTATTATTATTTAATTTGGCTCTTTTCCTATGCAAGTAGATACTGGGAGGGATGTCACCCTGATCCCATTAAATTTATATAGCAGTGACTTGGCACCCAAAAGGGCCAGAGACATGTGTATGTTTTGAGAGTGTAGAGACAATGAATCGACAAGCTTTGGACAGACAGTGAATCAGACAGCACTTAGTGCTGATGGAAGTGCCGGTGTCACTAGTAGCCATTTTCATTGGCTGGTTCTGGATGCTCATTGGCCGAGTGCTGGCTGGGTCAGGTGCATAAAAACAGAGTACACTCATTTAACAGGAGTTCGTTTTCCATTTTGGTGTGGCATGTTGGAGATTGAGATGAGAAGTGTGGATTTGTTTTGCCTAGTGAACCTATTAGACTCATACTACCTTTCCCCACCTTTATTTTCCTGTGAGTGCTTACAACCAATTTTTGCACAAGCTATTTCAGCATAACTGTTTTTTTTCCCTTCTTTCCATGATGTTGGACGAGGCCTTTGACATCCGGCTGATTCCGGAGTACAGCAGTGTAGCAACTGACCTGCCAATTGTAGAATAGATCAAAAACATTGAGTTAGTTTGCGAGCTCTGTGCCATGGACAATGTCAAGCATGTTTTGCTGCTACAGCTGTGTGGTGGTGGTGCTCTTGCCATGTATCGGCAACTGAGTAAGAAACAGAAGGCAGCAATAAAAGGTGTAAATCTGGCCATTCAATGGCAGGCATTGGTGTTACATTTGGTTATGGATTCGACCTACATACATTGATGGATATCTAACACCCTGATTAGAAAGGCATGGGTGAACACAAAGGTCGCTCGTGAGATGCAATTTTTGAACAATTTCTTGGAATGAATGGGAAAACCCAAATTAAAGAAAACTTGGCTTAAATTAAGACAGTTCAATGGCTTTTCATCAGAAGGTTAGGTTGTTTTGAAGGAACTTTTAAAACTGAGACATGCTTAAAAAATTATTCCTATCACAGTAGTGAAATGTGAAAAAAATCATGGACTAATGGGAATAAGTGTCTTAAAAGTGGATACAGCCAACTTAATTAACAGTGTAAAGTTGGAAATTAGTGACACAGGGATGTTAAAAGGATACAAAGTGAGCATTCAATTAAAAGAAAATAGTTACCCCTCTTACTTTGAGTCTCACAGACTACCCATTTACATGCTACCCTTAGTAGCTATTAAACTAAAAACAATGGTAGAGCAGGGAATTTTAAAGCATGTTTCCCTGGTGGTAGCAATTGGGCCTCACCCAATGAATGGAGAATTAAGTATATGTGGGTATTACAAAATAGGAGTAAACCATAAAATATGCTCTGATTTGTTACCTAATATTCCTAACATTGAAACTGCTATTCATAGGTTGTTGGGAATTAAATACTTTGCCAAAATTGACCTCAAATCTGTCTATAACCAGAAACATATAGATAAAAAATTTAAAGAGATCACTATGACTAACTCTCCAATATGTTCACTCAGATGGAAGTGTATGCTTTATGGTGTAAAAACTGCAAGTGCTATTTTTCAAAGAGCCATTGAAAATGTATTAACTGGCCAAGTTAAGAATATAATCTGTCAAGACAATATATGTATTGATCCTATCAGTAGAGAAGAGCTATAACAAAAGAAGGATCATGTTTTTAAAAAATTAAAAAATGCTGGAATGACCATAAATAAGGATAAATGTGTGTTAAATTGCAACACAATAACATATCTTGGATACCAGATTTCTAAGGATGGAATTTCTCCAGACACAAATTTGATAAAGAAAATAGCAGAGGTATCTACACCTACAAATAAAAAAGAAATGGAATCTGTTTAAGGTTATCCAATTTTTATAACAGTACATTAGTACAGTGAATTGATAGAATCCTTTTGGAGTTACGAAAAAAGAAACACAAATTAAAATGGAATCAATGGCAGAATACAATATTTGAAAAATTTAAAGAAAGAACTTATTAAAAAAAAAAAAAAAAAGCATTGTGTAAAAAAAAAAAAAAAGTGACTTTAACTAAGGATGCAATTGAGCGATTTTATTTCAAGGTCATTCTATAATGTACCTTTCTAGAAGGCCAATGCCAGCTTAGGCTAACTATTCAAATATTGAAAAAGAAATGTTAACTATCATATGAAGCACAAATAGGCAGGAAGTTTCTGCTTAAATCTGACCATAAACCTTTAAAGTTTATTTTTAACCCCAGAAAAGAAATACCTAAAGTTAAATCATCTAGAATTTTAAAATGGGTGATAAAGCTCATGGCTTTTGCCTTCAACATTGAATATGTGAAAGGAAACACTATTCCACATGTAGATGCTCTATCAAAACTAAAGTTCAACAATGAACCATTAGAAATATCAGACAGTTCAGAAAGTAAAATATTGTACTGGATTGAAGCAGATTTATTACTCTAAGATTGTATTGCATTTGAAACCCTACAGGATTCAGTATTAAGCAAGATTGCATGTAGAATAAAAAGAAATAAATGGAGTGATTGTTTTAGGGCAGAGAGACCCTAGTATAAAAAAAATAAAGTACATGTTATAGAGAATAGTGTTATATGCAATGGAGATGTTTTAATACCACTAAAGAGATTAAGAAAAGATATAATAAAAAGTGTATATGATGTTCATTTGCTATAACGGCGACACAGAGATTATTAAAATTGGAAGTGTGGTGGTCTGGGTATTCAAGTGATGCAGAAAAATATGTACAAAGATGACCAAAATGTAGGGAAATAAAAAAAACTTTCACCAAACCAAGATGCATTCAGGTTCTAAAGAAAAAAAGCAATGGGCCCACATTCATATGGACCATGCACATGTTAAAGGCATAGAACCATTTTTAATTTTGGTTGACTCATTCTCTGGTTAGTGTTCATAAGAAAGTAGCCATAGTAAAGCAAATATTACAAGTAATATTTCCAGAAAAACTAGTGCCAAAAACGTTAGTCTTTAACAATGCACCAGAATTTTGTGATGAAACTTTGTTTTCTTGGTTAAAGCAAATAGTGTGCACCCCTTTTAAAACACCACCATATGACCAGCAATTGAATTGAACAGATATTAGGTTAACTGTTTATTGAAGAGAGATGTTTACTTGCATTGGGAAGAGATCTATTTTTATATGATAGATTGTAGTGGAAATATTGTCATCACATGAGGTTTTTCAGATCAGTGATAGAGCTGTGATATGGTTCAGCTGGGAACTAAGAAGTCTCCCATAGGGAAATATGTCTTGACTCTATGGCATCCTGTGGTTGAAGAGCAAAAGAAAAAAAAGAGGGTTTGTGCCCTTTCCTTTTATGCTACTTTATAAAAATAAAACCACCTAGCTGATGATGTTTGCAGAAATCTCCTTGCAGACAAGATGAACTAATGCCATACATTTCTCTTCTTCTATGTTATTGTCTTTCATTGTCTCAGTTATGTTCTCATTTTTTTATTTCCAACCATCTCATTTTTTTTGCTTTAATTCAGGTCCTCTTTCTGGTCTTTCTTTCTCGTCTTAATCTATTTTTCTTTATCTACCTGCATTATGATCTTACCTTACCTACCCATTCAGCAAGGTAATAACTGTAAACTAAACACCTGTGAATTGGATTTACCATTTCTCAGCCAAATTCTTTGTTAGACTTTGGTCACCTTTTATTGTTCTAGACAAGACTGGACACCTTGTTTTCTATTTCTTGCTAATCTACTATGCTTCACAGTCACTTGCGTAGGTAGTCAATCAAACAGAAGTTCACAAGTAATTAAAATAATCAAGTGATCGGAATGAAAATCTATTCAGAGGCATACAAACACAAAAATAATACATGGTTATGCATATACACACACATCTCTCTCTCTCTCTATCTATCTATATATATATATATATATATATATATATATATATATATATAAAAGAGAGAGAGAGAGAAATGAGTAAGTGCTGAAAAGTGAAAAGTTTTCAGTGTGGGTGACCCACTTCACAAAATAGAGATTTCAATGACCAACCAACAGAATGTTTTGTTCTTTTGACGGGTTAAAGAAACTTGTGAAATGATGTGCCATTAATCTCTGAAAATAGTATACATTTCTTGACTCAAGGTCATTTTTCTTGGTCAGGCTGAGAATATATTATATATAAAATTGCATTAAAAAGTGATTTAAAAAGAAAAAAATGTTCTCTCTAGTTTCATTGACTGGACTCTTCTGTAGGAGAGTAAAGAAAGAGTCCAGTGGACAAAAATTGAGTAAAATAATTTCTTCAACATTTTAATGCAATTTTATCGCAACTCTGCTTTCAAGCACAATTATTGAACACTATTTCAAAATTTTCCAAAATGTCATCTCCACACACGCATATATATATATATATATATATATATATATATATATATACACACACATATATATTTAGAGATTGATATTATATAAAAGCAAAGTTTGTAGTCACTATATAAACAGTGCTCAATGTTAGATACATGAAATACACACAGAGACAGAAAATATAAAATATACAAGGAAATAAAAGTAATTACATACTGTTATCTGCAACTTGAAGCTTCATGTGAATATAAAGTTGGTCAGTCTTAGTTGCATTATCAGGCCTGATAACCAACATTATGTCCACATGAAATTTTTACTTGCAAACAGCAGTAAAATATAAGTACTGTTTTTCCTTGTATATTTCATATAGATAGATATGTGTGTGTATTTAGATAGCAAGAATTCTTCCAAACAAGTTTTGCTAAATTCAACAAACAGGCTTTGTTTTATTTTATTGTATCCTTCAAATATCTTAAAAAGAATAACTTAATTATTTTTTAAACTCATTCTGTAAATAATATGGACTACTCTTCTATTATTATAATCCAGTATGTGTGTCTAATATATATATATATATATATATATATATATATATATATAATCTCAAAATTAAAATTATGTAACACAATTATTCATCAGCAACTGAGTTATTCTACCTGTGAGAAAAAAACATGTATATTTATTATTAATATATAAATCATAGCTCTATTATTCTACATCGAGCACTAATTTTATTAACACCAGCACTCAATGTGCAATATATATATATATATATATATATATATATAAAAAGAAATATAGTCTTAAGATGTGCTATATTTATGGGATAAAGCGCTCAATATCAGAGATAAAAAATATAAAAGTGAACATAGAAGTCAACACTTAGAGGCGACAGTCTATTTCATTCATATATATATATATATATATAAACACAGTTCACTTATATATGTGTGTGCGTGTATGCGCTTTCACATATGCAATATATAAACTACTAATCATTCAACTGAATTATAATTCAGTCATAGGCCTGTTAATGCTGATTTCTGAATGCAGCAGTCAATTTCTTTCAAACAAAGCCATATATAGAGAGTAAATATGTCTTTTGAACCTTATTAAAAATGTGCCAAACATACATGTGACAAAAATTTTCTGGTGATCAAATGCTTAAAATTGGTCATTTGTTTTTCACAGCTGTTTACAGATATGGGCAGTGATTACACACCTGTGTATGTATATCTCCTTGGTTCCCACCTGCTTGCTCAGCTGCTATAGCCCACAGGAATCACTACTTCCAGCTGTACCAGAGTGATATGTCTTATTTGTCTCTTTGTCTCTGCTTGTAATGAGTGCAATCGTGTCATCAAAGAAGGGAAGTTACTGTTTGCTGATAGAATGAAACAATGTATAGCCTGTCAGAAGTTTAGTTCTAGAGATTATTGGCAGTTCTGCAAGAGTGTGCTGAACAGCAGTAAATCCTCAATCCCTCCTATTCAATCAATTTGAAGTCCTAACATCTGCTACGGATAAGGTTGAATGCTTTGCTCGAAAGTTCTTTTCCAATTCCACATTCAACACATCTGGTGTACCCACACACAATTTCCTCCCTAAAACAGTGGCTCTACTGAGTGATATGCTCATAACCACGTCACTGCTTTCAGACAACATTTCCAAACAAGACTCCCACAAGGCAGTCATCATCCTAAAAAATGTGCTCCTGAGCTGGCTCCAGTTGTCTCCAAACTCTACAACAAATACCTTGCTGTTTTCTGCTTTCCAGTTTGTCTGAAGTCTTCCTCTGTAGTTCCTGTTTTTAAGAACTCTGGAGAACCCTCTGCCTCCTCAGATTATTGTCCTATTAGTTTCTTACCACTTTTTGGCAAAGTATTTGAGGCTATAATCAATGCTGATGTTTGAATAGATGTCCTGTCAGTCGTCCCTAAAAGGGTGGTTGGTTCTATACAAACTCTCATTACTAGAAGCCAGGGATTCTCAACTAGGGGGGAAATTTCAAGGTTTCACTGGTGGGGTGAAATTTTTTACTTTTAGATGTGTTTTTTTTTTTTTTTTTTTTACACAATTTACACAAGTTGGTAGCCATTGATTTAAATACTTTGACTTTTTATTGAACCTTTTGTTGACTAAATTACAATACCCTGGCATTCTATTGAACTTGTTCATTGAAGTGTGATTCAGTTTGTTTATTTAATAATTAGTTATGGATTAAAACAAATTAATTTACAAGTATTCAAGTTCAAAAATCCAACATTTTCTATTGCTACTAAATCTGTAAAATTCCTCTATAAAAATAATCTATATAAATACACATGTACTAATATGAAAAAGAATGAAGATTTTCAGTAATATTTGCAGATTATTTGGAATGCACCTTTTGAGTTGGATGTTCTGACATTCTTTCATATAGTGAAAAAGTTACATTGTGCAAAAAATGTTGAAAATCATTGCTGTATGCAAATCATCTATGTTGGTAGTCTGGTGTTTTTAAACTAAATTAGTAGGTGAGTGTATCAGTCACATTATATATATATATATATATATATATATATATATATATATATATATATATATTATAAAAACTAACTTATTTAAAAATATGATTCCATTGCTATACAGGAATTACCATGTTTTTAAAACAGAACACTGGATTATATATCTTACTGTTCTTTTACTATAAAACAGAACACCAGATGGATTATATACCTTATATGAAAGAATTAATAATTGCGTATCAGTTGTTTGACTTACTGAGCCCTGGAAGTTCAATTACCTAATTACAAATTTAACTCAATGGATATATCTATATACATGCTCTTATATTTATATCTGTGTTCCATATTTATTTATTATTGAAAGTATATGAAGGATATTCTGAAAACAATGCAACTGATTAATTTCCATGCCAACAAGAGACCCACAACACCATAGAGCAAGCTTTCAGGAACAAAATACTGTTTTTCCATATAGCCACCACCATTGGCTATGTATTTTCAGAATGTTCTTCATTTCATGGTTTGCTTCATGTACAAGTCTGTAGAGAACATATTACCATCCATCTCACTCTGTTCAAATCCACATTGGTCTCCATAAACATTCAACCATAGGTGCACTTCTTTTTATATGAAAAACTCATTGACATATCTGATTCTTTCATGTCATACACAATTTTTCCAGTGCTACTCAGCTATGATATGTAACAAGGCAAAAGAAAATTTATAGTATTACCATATCATCTACCTTTGATGCTGTGCACTATAATAAAACAGGTGTGTATTAGGCAGCAAGTATTCATTGAAATAAGTTTGATTAAAAGAAACCGATAAGGTCCATTTGTTTAATTTTTCATTATATTTCTCCAATTCAATTTTCGGATAAGGCATTGAGTATTGTGCTCAAAATTGTGTATAAACTGTCTGAAGTTCACATTTTGTTATTTTTGTTCAAGTACTTTTGACTTTCACAATCATTATCAAGAACCATTGTGGTGTGTCTGTAGCAGTTAGAATTCCTTTGTCTACATCCTGGTATTTGGGAAGCTAGATGTTTGAAATGGTAATATCATATATGTGCAAATTAATTATATCATATGCACTTCAAGATACCATTTTTTGTGGTGCCTGATATTTTATTTAATGTGGGCTGTTTATTTTGTATAATAAAAGCTTCTCATGTTTTGAGTCTTTCCTTGCATTGCTGTAGAATATTTTGGTGTTACCTACTAATATTAGTTGTATGTTAATAGTTACATTTTGGTTGTTCATGATATGCTGGTTAATGTGAGTGTAATACATGTGTGCCCAATGTAAGTATTTAACAGTTTTTGATTATTATTGTTGGAGATTGAATCTCCCAGGAGGCATGAGAATTCATAGACAACATTATTTTTACATACACGGGATTTATGAGGCCCAGTGTTGTAGGTGATAATCAAGTTAAATGTTTTCTACTTTTTATACTAGATGATAAATCTTAGGTGTTTGTTAGTATCATTGAGTGATATGTATCAGTGGATTATGTTTTTAATTTCTTTTTCATCCTTTCCATCCACAACTTCAAACACAATACTCCATACCTTATCCAAAAATTGGAAAAATATAATAAAAAAAATTAAACAGACAGATTTTGTTGGTTCTTTTTAATCAAACTTGTTTGGAGATATACACCTTTGTGCAAATTAATTGAAACAACTGCTTTAGTTTCCTTTTTTTTTTTTTTTTCACCATACAGTCAGTTTTAGGCTTACTGGAGTGACAGGGTGTAATCAATTTGTATTTTTCCTCAGATTAGGTCATTTGCAGTTGTGTGCAGTAATATGAATCTATTTTCAGGGTGTATGATGAAATTTGTTTGGCCTTGAAAAATATTGTTATCTGTGATTCCATCAGACTTTTATCACACTCAGACACTATTGTCTCAACTGTCAATTAGTTGTCCTACAGCCATTGTCTGCGATGGACATTAATCTAAGGAAGCATATGAAAACTGACTTAAATCCAATCAAGAATCTGTGGTCAATCTGCAAGGAACAACTTTGTGGAATGGACATATGAAGTACTAACATGTGCACTGGGTCATGTTTCATTGGAAAAATACAAAAAAAAAAAGTAAATAACAGAATTAGTCATTTTGTTTCAATTAATTTGCACAAGGTATGTGTGTGTGTGTGTATGTGTATATATATATATATATATATATATATATATATATATATATATATATATATATATATATATATGTGTGTGTGTGCGTGTATAGTCTGTCTTAATAGTCACTAATGCATATTTACTATTGTATTCCAAATGTGTTTCATTGCAAATACATACAGATATTCCTCTGCTTAGAATTGGAAATGCATATACAAAAACTACTATAGTATTATGTATGCATGTCAGTACATATAGACATGTATACAGATTAAATTTTCAACCATATGTGCACATACCCACACTATTGTAAACATTGAATTTGTTCCTGTTGGTCATATCATCATTAAGGCACATATGCTCATGAAGAAAAAATGTCTTTTTATAATTAACACGAAAAGATAGAATTATCATTTTCACATATCTGAACAACACTTAACTACAGCATTCCATTCATTTGGAAATAATCGCATACTATTACATACTTGAAACTCGTAACACAGTATCCAGTACCTTTCCAGATATGCATCAATAGATTTGTATTTAATTTTTCAAACATAGCATGTAATTATTATTAATTTTTTAATGCTCTCTATTCCTATCTCTGTATTTCGACACAGGTGTGTTCATACATAGTATGGTTGGAAGGGGGAGACAAAACCATAAGTCTTTTCTCCTATTTCTTTCTTCTCGCCTTATTTCTCTTTCTCTTAGAAACTTAGATGATATTTACTTTAATACCACAATTTCTAGCTCTCTCAGTAAACTTTATCTCCAGTAAGCTTTGCATGGTATGGCATGAAGGATGAAAGTTGGGTTAGAAAAATGGTTCTTGTGCAGAACTTACTAATTGGGAGAGCTTGCCTGCCTGCCCTAAAAATCAGCATTTAAAGTTTTTGCCTTCAGTGGTTCTAATTGCTTAACTGTCTTCTTTACTGAGCAAAACTTTGTACACTTTGTTTCAGTTCTCACTCTCTTTTACATGCACATACACACACTCACAAACTCTCTCTTTCTGCCTCACATATCGTCTAAAACCAGTGGTGAGCAGAGGTATGATGATGCTCACGGCCAACTCCTTCATTGTATGCCCCTAACTTAAGTAGGGTGGCCTATAGGGTCTAGTACTGAGAAATGTGAGAAAGAAAACATTTTAAAACAGATGAAACATGAAATAATCACTTTATTCAAATTAAATATAAACTAAATTTTTATTTCGCTCTTTGATTGGACGCCTTCCGATATGGATGCCTGGGGTTGTTGCACCTTCTCTCTCCCTTTTTGCATGCTACTTTCTGAAACTTCCCTCTCAATCTTTCTCACTTTATCTTTTCATGTCTATCACTTTCACTCCCCATAAATTGCATCATTTTTCATTCATTTTTTTTTTTTTTTTTTTACCTTAAACTAATATTTTTCCTTTGTTTACTCTTTTTCTTTCTAGCTTTCATTCTCTTACACACACATTATTCTTTTACAAATATTTTCTACAGTTTTTAACTGTTGGGACCATTTTTTTCTTAGATGGGGAAAATATCCCCATGCTATTGAAAAATGGTCACAAACATTTTTTTCTTTTTTGTCATTTAATATTCTAATATTGATTTTTAAAAAAAAATTGTCAAAAACTAAGATCTTTTAATAAATATTTCTCTATCCTCCTCCTTCTCCTCTCTCTCTCCCCCTCCCCGTCATTCATTCCTCATACCCACCCCCAATAACTGTCAAATCAACACTCTTTTGTACAGACATGCACACACTTTTTTACATTTGTAATATCAAACTCTGCTTCTACCAATTCTAGTAACTCTCTCGTCTTCTATTTCCAGATTTTCTCTGCTCGTCTTTCTTCTATTTCCAGATTTTCTCTGCTCGTCTTTCTTCTATTTCCAGATTTTCTCTGCTCGTCTTTTCTTCTATTTTCAGATTTTCTTCTGCTCTTCCAGATTTTCTTTCTTCTATTTCCAGATTTTCTCTGCTCGTCTTTCTTCTATTTCCAGATTTTCTCTGCTCGTCTTTCTTCTATTTCCAGATTTTCTCTGCTCGTCTTTCTTCTATTTCCAGATTTTCTCTGCTCGTCTTTCTTCTATTTCCAGATTTTCTCTGCTCGTCTTTCTTCTATTTCCAGATTTTCTCTGACTCCATCTCAGTCTATTTTCCACTCTCTTGCTTCTTTTCACGCAAGCTTTCTTCTATTTTCACTCTGCTCGACAGTCAAGTCATTTCCAGATGCTCCATTTCACCTGTGGTCTTCTTCTATTGAGATTTTCTCAGCTCTTTCTTCTAAGCAACCTTAAAGACAGACGTTCAGGCAATTTTTTTTCCTCTCGCCATTTGCATTCTTCTAGGACTTTTTTTTTTTTTTTTTTTTTTCCTCCTTGTTTCTTTCAGACTTGGCCTATTGCTCTTACAAAAAAAAAAAAAAATGCAATATCCTCTCGCCATTCTTTTCTTTTTTTTTTTTTTTCTGTTTCTACTCTTGGCCTATTGCAGGAAAAAAAAAAAAAGCTTTCCCTCCACCTTTTTCTGCCTTTTTTCACCCTTTTTCACCCTTCACGCTTCCTGGTATCTATAACCAAACCAGTGTGCGTTTGTCTGTCTGTCTCTGTGTGTGTGTGTGTGTGTGTGTGTGCGCGCGCACACACACATTCAAAAACTTTATTATTATCTTTCTTTCCCCCGCATTTCTTCCCATTCCATTTGTCATTTATTTCCCAACTTCTGTTGTTTTTCTCAATTTCTCTTTCCTTACCTTTCTTTTTTCTTTATTGTATCACTATTTTTGTTCCCCCAACCAATCGCATATTAACCTTCTGAAAAGGTTGCCCTTCTCTCTTTCTTCTAAACTTTTCTTCCTGATTCTTCACTCATGCAGGCACTTGAAGAAATCAAACGCTGTCGGAATCATTTCTCTGTTTGTTTCTCGTCTATTTTCCCTCTAGTTCTTTCTCCCTTACACGCACACAAATACTAAAATAATTATTTCAGTCATCCATATACACATCAATCAAAGGCATTTCTCCCTTAGTAACTTCTCGCTATTTTTTTAATTTTTTTTTTTTTTTTACACACACATACACGAAAGGTACATCCACGAAAGCAGTTTCTTGTAATTCTTTCGGCCGTATATACAACAACTACAACAACAGCAGCATAGAAACGCAGCATATATACACAATACCTACGCGGCCTTGCACGCATTTGCTCTTCGCTGCTCCCTGACAGTCGAAAGTCAATTCCTTTCCTCACTTCCTTCTCTCAGTGTTTATCTTTAACGGGAAGGGGGAAAAAGGAGTCCGTGGAACTAGGGGAGTGTGTGTCTAACGACTTTGTTGTTCTCACACAATACACGACGTCGGCTTTATTTTTTTTTTTTTTTTGCGTTGTTGTTGTTGAAAAGAATAGAAGACACAAGAAGACAGTCACCAACAACATTTGTCGTAGCCATGGAAAATATACATCTTTCTTCGTCTGCGAATGACTCAGCCGGTGTAAATAACGGAGGCAGCAGTTCTGAAAAACCTGTAAGACTGTGAGTATAAAACACGTTGGAATGTTTTCTTTTATGGACACGCGCGCACGTACACACACACATACACACTGCCAGCGATTATATATAATAATAATAATAATAGTATTTAAAAATAAAAAAAATCAAATTACAGTACATTCTTTACGGGGTATGCATATGTGTGTATGTATAAAAGTTATTTTTCAACAAGAAAATAATTTCTCCGAGTAGATATATATATATATATATATATACACACACACACAATGCTGGATAAATTTTAAAAAAAGTTAAGTCCAGAACTTCGGGCAGTTTTTTTATGTATACGAAACTTTACCAGTAACGTAATAACGCAGCATTAATTTACAAGACTTCGCCACCCCTCAATTTATGGGGTAAATTAAATAGCAGGGTAGATCAGGTATCTCTCTCTGGCTTGCTTTGGGTTGCAACCAGTCTAGGAGAAGAGCTACTCTGAATTCAAAACGACGGAGAAAGCAACGAAAAACAGTTCTACTATATTTCCCAGGAAAGAATTCATAGCAATAATTTGCAGATAGAAAGAAAAGGAACCTGTTGAGAACCACGATCGTCTACGTCCTGAAAGGACATGGCATGTAAAAGAAAATACAAGAAAGAATAACCATGATAAATGCATTAAGTTTAAGTAGTATTGTACTAAAAAAAATCAGTATTTTTATTCTCTCTCAATATACATACGGTAAAAAAATTTTTTAGTGACATACTCGCGTATGTCTATTTATGAACAGTCTGGCCTGAACTGAACACACATGCGGTGGGATAGATACATTTTGGAGGCATAAGTTGAAATCATAATACTTACCAGGATTATCTACACTTTCTCCTGATTATTATAAAATAATGATACAATACATTCTTTATCTGAGCATCTGTATGAGTGAATGGGACATACGTATATGACATAAACGCCAAATATACTTCATGCTTAAAGAAAGAAATATGCTTCTTAACCATATGTACTTGTGACTTGAAATTAAGTGTTTACTGTTAAAGTTATAAACTTTAAGGGTTTTATGTTTGAATATATATTCAAACATATTATATACTTCTATAAACTTGAATAAAAATTTCATCTCCAGATTCATTTACTGTGTTCAATCTTTCAGTGTAACAATTTATATACTTTCAATATGTTTTTTTTTTTTTCTTTTTTTTTTTTTTAACACTTGACAATTTTGTCAGCTGATCCCCTTCTTTAGAATGTTGCAGGGTTGCCAGGATACTTTAGAGATGCTATGATTTTACAAATATATTCAGGTGTATATGTTATGGGACTGTTCTATGATTAAGTATATATTCCAGATCAACACCAATTGGTTAGTGTTCAAGCCTAGATAATATGAACCACTAAAATAGAATTTAAAATGTTCATCTCCAATGCAGTCAGGCCTCCTTTGTTTAGAAGATTGGTAAAGTGAAATCTTTCTAGCCCATTCTCGACTTGGTCTTGTGCTGCACAAAACTTGAATTAATTTCTCCCTCTTTCAATCTGCTTGCCTACCTGCCTCTCCTTCTTTCTTTTTTTTGCGTGTGTGTACACACACACACACACACACAGAGTTAAATTCAACCAACAAAATCTGTCAGTTGAATTTTTTTATTGTATTTTTCCAATTGTCTTTCAGTCTAAATATATATGCTCCTTTTATCATTAGGTCATGGACTTATTGATCTCTCTCTCTCTCTCTCTCTCTCTCTCTCTATATATATATATATACACACACACACATAATCTTTGTTCATTAGGTCATGAACTTATTGATGTACCTACCTATATTCCATAGGTACATCAATAAGTTCATGACCTAAAAAATCCATTTATTTTACACAATATATATTTAGTACTTAGCCTGATGTCCTTTCCTGACAATAATTTTGTTTGTCTATATTAATATTTTTTGCACTCCCTTAGCAAACATGAAAAATTAAGATTAAGACTTATCTAGAAAAATTTAATAAAAAATTAATCAAATTTTCCTTGAAAATTTCTAAAGAAGTGTATAAAGCACTTAGGACAATAGGCACTATGGACTGTTTTTGCACCCCCTTACACTTACCAAACAGAAAAAAAATTATGAATACTAAAAAAACTCATTAAAAAATTCAAGTTCTCCATCTTTGAAAGAAGGTTGGTGCCCAAATATACATTTTATATATATATATATATATATATATATATATATATATATATATATATGATGCTGACACATGTGTATATATCTGTGTTTACTTGAATAATTGACATATCGTCTGGTTAAAAGAAAGATATCTAGAAAATGTTTAATAAGATGAACTTTCAAATATAACAGTAATATAAAGAAAAAGTGCTCTCAAATTATGCAAATGTCTGATATCAAGCATTAATCATGTATGTGTGTGTGTATATATATATATATATATATATATATCGGAGAGAAATCTTTTATTGCTTAACTTTCAAGATCATAATTTATCTTCAAACTCAACGCTTTTTTCTGCTTAGCACAGACTCATGGAAGTGTTTGCTTATTTACTTTTATTTTCTGATATTGTAATAGAGATTACGAACATCTCAGTTTGCTGAATATATGATTTTGAAATATTAGGTCACCTGATGAATAATTCGGATATCAACATTTTAACACATTTGCTGAAATGGATGAGGAAAATTAAGAGTGAGAGAGAGAGAATGATAAATATATTAAATCAAGTGCCATATAATACATGCATGGGTGATTGTCTCATTTGATTCATGACTGACTAGGCAGAAGATATTCCCACAGTATGTTGCTGTTTTCTTTCTGCAGTAGTCTGATTGCCAACCAAGGCTATCGAATGCAGTCTGTCCTGTTATTTCAACCCATAGCTGGAGAGAGAGGAGATGTATTCATACCTCTTCTAAGAATACTTGCATGTAACTTAATGTAACAAACCCAACTAGAATTTAAACTCAGCTATTCAAATTCTTATTTCTTGCTGTTATCCATTATGACACTGCACATACTCAGACACAGACATACATATATGTAAAAACATATAATCATAGAGAGTGTTCAAAATTGTCTGAAGTATTGCATTCTATAAACTGATTTTACTAATGTTTCATAATTGAGCCTTGTATTTATCATCATTTTTATTTTTTTGCTTTATTCAATAAATTTTATGCCATTGTCCTATTCATACATGTTTTTGGACACAAATGTTATATATATATATTTCATCAATTCAGCCAAGCAAGATGATAATGTCACTAATATGCAAGGGAGTCAAAGAGAATGAAAAGACTTTAGAAGGAACCAGAAACCTAATCCTAAACAGGGAACAAGGGATAAAGGTTAACCTATCTACTCCTAGGGAACATATAATGTACATATATATCATCAAAGGCTTTCTCATATATATGAATTTAATTTCTTCTTTGCTGATCACTTCCATTATGACTATGGTGTTAATAACTAAATTCACTGCCAACGTGCAAGTTCAGGACTTGAAGCTTCTAGTTTCACCAAAACCTGCTCCTATCATTCATTCTCTATTGCTGTCTGGCTTTGCAAGCATTGGTTGAAGGTGAAAGAAAATCAGGTTAGAAGAATGAATGGCATGAATTTGTTTAAGGTGGACCTCAACTTGCCAAGAAATGAATGCCCCCCCCCCACACACACACACACACACACATATATATATATATATATATATATATATATATATATATACACACAGATGCTACTAAAAATTTCTTGGCCCTACTAAGAAGCTATTTGGGTTGATAACTTTTTAGCAGACACTTATAGATAGATATCAATATAAACAGTTTGAGCATATGATCTGATGATCATTTAAGTGTGTGAAATAGGCAGTCACAATCCAGTATTGCATGTATCCTTTCCTTTTATATATATATATATATATAATTTTAAGCATATATATATATATATATATATATATATATATATATATATATTCCTATCCTTTGTAGCTCTAAACAAAACTTGTCTCCTTATTATCCTTCTAATTACTGTTCATTTGAACAATTCTTGTTATGTATGATACCCAATGTTTCTGCCTGCTTTTCTTGCCTTCAATATATCCTGTTAGTGTTAGATTCTTCAGGCTATCTTTCCTTATGTCCCAGAAATTTTGGTTGCCTCTTGCTGATTGTTAGTATCAGTTCCCTTATAAATCTTATTCTCCTTAAAACTTTCTCATTACTCACATATTCTGCCCATGGTATAATCAGTATTTGTTGGTAGAATCACATCTCTATTGTTTCAAGACTCCTCTCTATCTGTGAGGAAATTGTTCAAAATTAATTGCTATATTTTTTTAAAATCATTTCATCCCAAGCAAGGCAATAATGTCTCTAAGATACCAGGGGTTACTGGGAGTGAAAGAAAATAAGAAAACATTAGTGAGGAGAAAGGACAATAAAAGAACAGTTTTCAGGAAGACAGAAGATGGTCAATAGGCATTGCATTTAAGAAAAGTAGGAAAGTAGAAAGCTGAGGAGAGTGTGAGGAAAAATAAACTATTAGAATAGAACTTATGGTTGCATCTAGCTATTTCAGAAGTAAGACAATGACACCTAGTTACCAATCTATTAGTACATTTAAATTCATGTGGTCGAGATACCAAAGAGGAAACCTCATCAGGACAATTACCATGAAAATATTTATAGTAATGGCGCAATGATACTATACTACAGCAGTGGGAAAGTGATTGAATCCAAGATGCCAGGTCAGGATCAATAACATGGCAGATTCTTCTTTGGTTTTTTTCAAGAATCTCTAGATATATAACAGACTGTTGGAATTTGGAATAACAACATATCAGACGGAACAATGTTCCATGTGTGTGTGATGCCATTTCATATTCCCTACACAAACACCAAGAAATATAACTTATGGTCACCCTAGACCATGATACTGATGGTTAGACCTGTGTGCCCTGGGCAAATGCACTTGAAGATATTGCTCTCCACATCATTGTTGCCCACACCTAAAGGCAGAACCTGTTCTCAGAATGCCATTCAGTTTCACAGGTGACTATCTTGCAATACCACTGGAAAATTGCTCAACAATATTTTCAAGTAAGTGGAAGTCTGGCTAGAGACATGCCTACCCAGAGTTTTGTTTTGAGTAAATTATACTGAACTGTCTGTATTGTCACACCTGAAGTTACATTTTCTCTGATATGGGCTGCAGATATTGTGCAGTCAACAATTGCTGCCCAGACAATGCATCAATCCTGGAGAATGTCTGTACTACATGGCCATTCAGAACTTTTTCTAAAGATGCAGGAATATTTATATGACCCCTATTACCCACATTGAAGCACTATTTACATGTCATATCCATCATATGCAACACTTTTGTAAAATGACCATCTCAAAGGTCCACAATCTAATTTCCATCTGATTGAATAAACAGTGCATATATGTTTTGTATGTTTTATTTTAACTGCACATATACTTGAACTGGACACTCTCATTATTCTGAATTTTATTGTAGTATGTTATATATCTAAATCACAGACAGAAGTCTTATACAGAAGTGTTAGTCTAATGCAAGATGATCAACAACTGAAAATTATATCAGAATATATATTACTTACTATGATGTTTATATTATACCAAGATCCAAATTGGTGTCATCATCCTTCAGAATGTTGTAATTTCATTTTCCATCAGTGTATGTTGATCTATAGAAATATGACTATATCAGATCATGAATCCAGCATATATGCCACACTTTAGCTTGGATCTAGATTTAGTATGTTCAAAAACAGCTTTATTTTAATTGAATACAAGCATAATGATATTTTTCAATTGCATAAATTTCAAGTCGCTAACAAACATCTTTTCCATGTATGATCTGGATAATGTCATTAAAATTCATCCCACACATTTTTCTTGCTTTTTGTTTGCAGATTGATTTAAGAATCTGTTTAATTTATATTTGTTTGGCTTAAATTCTATCTATCTTTTTTTTTCTTTTTTTTTTTTAAATTAATTTTTCTCTCAAATACAAAAGTGTTTTTTATTTAATAATATTTGAAGTTTAATTCTCAGTTTGCAAAGCTGTCGAATACAGGCTTATTTGAAAACTAAGATTTATTAATCTTTGTTTGATAAACAATGAAATTGAAAATAATTAGAAAATACTTAATTTACTGAGAAGGAAAGCTGAGAAATAAAAGTGGAAGGTTTCTGTTAATCATTAGCTGATTATGTAAAGCTTTAAAAGTATTATCCATATTTATTGATAATTCTAATCAAAATGTGTAAAGCAAAATTTTAAAGAGAATTGGAGCAATGCAATTTTTCTCTCAGTAGTCAGTTTTAATACTTGTAAAATCCAAGCTTTTTATGTGCATATAACATCTATGAATGTGTTAGTTCCTTCCATTCTGTTTAAAAGCAAAAGATCTCTTAAATTATGATTTTTGTCAGCGTTTTTTTTTTTTTTTTTTGTTGTATTTTAAGTTAACCTGAGAAATTTACTATTTGGTAATGAAAATGAAATTAGCAAATAATAAAGATGAAATACAAATGTATGTTTCTTGGTTGCAAATTTATTCCCAATGTCCATGAATGGTATAATTATTTGGGTTTTAAGTTTTATTTCCTGTTTTTACCAATAATTTACTTTTTTTCTACATTGATTAAATTTTGTACATTAATTCACTTTTTTAATTTGTCATTTTGTTTATTTTGTATATGCATTGCCTCTTTATTTTTACTCTTCTTTTATGTGCCACATCCCTGAAGTTGCAAATATGGCTCTCTTCAACTTTCTGCTCCTTGCAGCTCTAAGCATAATTTGATTTATTCTTTATCATTCCCTTTTGTCTCTTTCCAATTCATTCACACAAACTAGTAGATAGGTTAGGTTACTCACTGTTCCAATCTCCTGCTCTTGTTTTAAATATATCTTTTGGGTGTTAAAGTCTCCGAGCTATCTTTATCCTAGAATTTTAACTGTCTCTTTCTGATTTTAAAAAGGTGCCCTTATAGTATACAATTTCTTTAAAATTTCCTTGTTGCTCACATGATCAGTCCATGGTATTCTCAGCATCCATCAGTAGAGCCACATTTCTATCATTTCAAGTTTTTCTTTATCTGTGTGGAAATTGTCCAGCATTCACTAAAAATTATGTCTTTGCCATTTTTTTTTGTTTACATAGGTAGGTTTATTTATGTGTGTGTTTGTATGGTTATTTACTAAGTGCAAGCAATTAGGTCTAACACATCATGCTACAGTGATTTTTATTTACTAAGCTTAACTTAGTATATCCTCCTAGACTGGCTACCCACCCCCCAAGTTAGAGATTCTTGTCTAACTTGCTACTTAACCCATAGCTGTGGAAAAGAGATGGGTTTATGCCTTTTCCAAAGATATTTAAGTGAATGCAGACAGGAATTTGAATTTGGCTGGTCAATTCCACTTGCTATACTGATTACACATTATTTTTAAAAAGAAATTGTCAATATCAAGATTTATGTTAATCTGCAAAGGTTTGATTTCTAACAATACTGTTAAAATGAATTTGGAAGGATTGTTCTGTCATTACTTAGGCAGTAACAATATCAAACATCAATTCCCTTTCTTTTTTTTTTATTTATTTATAATCAGTCGCTTGTGTTAAGACTGGGTGCAAAAAAAAAGTGGCACTAAAAGAAAACATAAAAGTAAGCAAATCTTCTTAGCTAAGCCATCAAGTCAGTTTTTCTTTAATCTCAGCCATTTTTTTTTCTTGGTGTGGATTTATTTTAAGGCCATATCATGTTGAAACACTAGTTCTTGTAAGTAAGCTTTGAAGTGTGGGGTGTGTAATGGATAACACTTGGAATGAGAAATTGGAGAGCTATGTGCAAGTTCTAGTTGAGGTCTTTACATACACTCAAATACCTTGGGAAATGTATGATTCCATATCTTCTCCCTCCAACTATAGGGCAAATAGCAGGACAGACCAAGTTTTATAGCCTTGGTTGACAATCAGTGTACTGAAGAAAGTAACAGCAGCTTGCTGCAGGAATTCTTTTTGCCAAGTCAGTCATGTATCAAAAGGAGACATGATCCCCTTAAGCATGTATCTGGCATGGCAGGAAGGGAGGGATCCACTCTTGGAGATCTGGGCAAATGTCAAAATAGTACAGGCATCCCTTTATTTGTGCACTAAAATTTTTCCTATACCAAAATTCTATTAGTGCAAACAAATACTTGATTAGTGTGGTAAAAACTTGTTCAGTTTAATGATTGTAATTGATTTTTTTTTATAGTTATTGAGGTACACAATCAAGGGATTCCTGTATCTCTTTTGATTTTTTTTTTTTTTTTTTTTTTTTTTTTTTTAAGTGTTCCTTGGTTGAGCTTAGAAATTATACCCTTATATGTTTGCAGAAGTGGAAATTTAAGGTTTACACCATTCATATGAAATAACTCCTGTAACTGAAAATAGGATTTGAAATCTGACCACTAGCATTAGATGCTAACATCTTGCTAATGAGTTATGTTTTTCTTCTTTGATGTACATAACTTTTAATTTGCAGCTCTTCATTAGTGTATTTGACATTGATTAATTAAATTGCCTTACTTAATCCAGAGAATCTCTGGAAAACTTTGAAGTGTAAATGAAACATTAATAAGAATTAGTGTGATCATATTTAGAAAAGTATATAAAATATTTATCATAATTTTTCGCATATAAATAGGTAATGTACTCTTTCCTTGTAAGTCATAAAATGTTCAACAGAACCTGTTGATTTATTACTGGAAACTTAATTCTTTGAATATTAAAACTTTATAATTGCTAATTTTGTAAATCAAATGGTGTGTGAGGTAACATAATGTTTATTAGCACTGAAAACAGAATCATCAAATAAAATTCAAATTTTCTCTGAAGCTATTTATGTTCACTTTGCACTAATAGCCTTTGGAAAAGCAAGAATTGATATTCCTCTGCTCTATTCTATTTCAAGATATGTCAACAAAAATGTCTTGTCTTTGATATGCCACACAAGGCTATATAAGCACTTGAGCAAATGCTCTTGAATAATTATCACTCAAAAAAGACCAGCAGAAAACTTTTACACTCATTGTCAGTCTTGATGTGTAATGGGTAGCAGGTCAGAATGAAGTATCAGTGAGCTGAGTTTGAATTCCGGTCAAGTTTGTTACATTCACTTTTACACCTTTGAGAAAAGAATGAATATGTCACTTTTATCTCCAGCTATGGATTAAATAGCAGGGCACACTAGACTCTCTAGCCATAGTTAGCAAATAGTCTAGGAGAAGATTAACTCTGAATTCAAAACCTTATTTAGCAGATATTATATGTCCATGGAAAATACTGAGTTCAAAATGAGCCGTAGCATGTAGGTTATGAACATTATGATCTTGAATGAAGTCACTGAGGTAGGTCAGTGTGGACAGGGACCTACAATACAGATGAAATCAATCAGACAATTCATGGAGTTTATGTAGATGTATTCTTCCTTTAGAGCAGTTAATACCAATCTTTCCACAGTTCACCTTTATCTTCAAGCAGATGATGTAGATATTTACCGCAACAAGTTTAGTGGGGCACCAGTTGACAGTCAAACTAATTACACTAGCAAATGATCTGATAGATGACCATGTTGCTAGTCAACATTCAATAGCAGACATTCTAGTTTATAGATATTTACTAAAATTATCTTATTTTGGCACAAGGCCATAGTAAAAGAGTACTAAATATGAATGCAACTCCCAATGCTAACAATACCATTACTGTAGACAAACACATAACTTTGTAGATACTTACTAAGCTTAGCTTAGTTACATGCAGTGCCATGATAAAGGGACACTTAGTGAGGATTAAGCTTGCTGCACTAATAAAGAGTGTGGGAAAATTATGGGTACTTTTTTCAGGGTTTAAGATTAATGATCTCTCTACCAAAATGTTTGACCATAACCTTCGACCTGAAGTTGAAATATGAACTAATAGTTGAATGTATGTGGGGTCCATGCCAAAAGTGATAGAAAAAAATCAAGTCACATATTGTATTTACTTTGGAATGTGAAAATTGATGTACAAACAGGGGCCTGGCTCAGGCCCTTCAAGAAACCTGTGTTCTTAATCTTAAACAGTGTCAAACCTCTATTAAATTATTATGAAATTACTTTGCTCAACAACAATGATCACTTAGAACATTTACATAATTTTCCTACCAACAAATCACAGAGAAAGGAATTGTGTTTGTACAAAGCAAAGTCTTTGATAGGACTGTGCTGACTTGTCTCAAAGATTTTCATATTTTTGTGTTCATTTTAATACATGTTCTGGTCATGTAAGCAATTTTGTATTTCCATACAGAAATCACAGATTAGAATAGGAATTTAAATTGAGGAGCAAGACATTGTATAAGAAAAAAATTTGGTTTGAAAAGTAAATATGATGACACTTTGATCAGAGCAAGTCAAGACTGACAATAAGACTAAGAGCTTTTTTCTTCCACTGTCTGAGTATAAGATACTTATGGGAAAGTGATTATCCCAAGTGTTTATTTACCTAATGTCTTTGCCATTAAAAGAGCACTAAGTCATCATAAAAGGCTTCTGTTAGAATTTGATCATATTTGAGAGATTCCATTTTCCCAACCCATAACTTTTATGCCATACCACACCAAGATCACTGATTATATTTAACCCCAAACAAACTCATATCTCAAAGTAATTGGTTTGGTTTTTCTGTTATCAGACCCATAGTAAGTGCCAAAAGAGCATTCAAAAGTATATTTGCATATCTCTCTCTCTCTCTCTATATATATATATATATATATATATATATATATATATATATATATACACACACACAAGGGATGCTGAAATGTCTTCAGCTTGATCAAGAAGGGATTCACTCCAAAATTCTGTTTTGTTAGATTTTGGAAAGTGAATCAAGCTGAGAATTCTTCAGCATGACATCATATCTATATTAGTACAAGTGTGCATATTTTATTGAATGTTAGTATTAAAATATATTTAAAATCATACTAATTAGTTTGGTTTACAATAATGTACATACATGTAAATGTAAGCATATATATATTTATTGCTATAAACATTATTTTAATGTGTACATTTGTTTGAATTGTTATCCCTGTTTTTTATTTTCTCCAACAGTGAAATTGATAACCTGCCTAGATTGAAAAGTCCTACTAAAGAAGAAATTGTTTCCCATCAAGAACTGAACCTCTGTTCTTTATTCTATCAATGAAACCACTTCTATAGTTATTAATATCATTGTTTAAGAAAATAAAAAGACAAGGATAGCTACTTCAACAGGTGTATTCACTAAAAAATAATGTTTATAGTAATACAAAATAATGTTGGATAAAAAATCCATTAAAAATATCTATCTACATACATGTTCACACATATATATATATATATATATATATATATATATATATATATATATATAATCAACTAAATGATACTACAGCACCAAATAAAACTGTCCATAATGAAATATGATGATCAAGATAGCTTAACTACATTGCCAAAATAATGCAACTTCAGGCTGTTGTTGAGTACCCCAGATCACAACTAGCCAAATAAGTTAATATCCACCAGCAGTTACTCTCATCAATATCCATATTTTAAGGTGACAAATATGTGACAATAAAAGAAAGCATTACTCTGCTTATACCTGTCAAATACATCAATTACAAATGTGAGAATCCTCCAGTTGTTCTAGATGTATTAATCTTACTCAAAGTGCCAATCACAACACCATTAATGTTTCATCAAATGAATTTTCCTCTCATGATGTCATTCTTTATTATATTCAGTCTTATAAAGTAGAATCTCTATTCCTAGACAAAATTTTCAAAACACTTTTCTTTTACAGAGGCACTGTGTAAATAATAGAGTTAACCTTTTGTGAAATTCTTCTTCATCTTTTAAAAGGTCTGTTGTTATACACATTTTTGCAACTATTGCCCTATCACATTACTATTGAACGTATATAAACTATTCTTAAAAGTTTTAGAAATAGACTAACAATCACGCCAGAAGAAAACCAGCAAACACAAATGGGCAGGTTTCAAAAATGTTTATTTAACAATAGACTATCTACAAATAGTAAATGAAAAAACAGCAGAATATAACATAGGATGTTGGATAAAAGCATTTGACTCATTAGAAAATTTAAGTTTTCCCATCAATACAAAAACAGGTTTTTAATGAAAATTTCTGTAAAATATGTTATAACATAATAGTACTGTAATAATTCTACACAGACACAAATAAGGTAAAGGCTGAATAAGAAGTGAGACCAGGAGATATAGTTCAGCCAACTTATTTATGTCATATCTCAATAGAGTCTTACAGAAAATGAATTGAGAAGGAATGGAAGTGAATTTAAGTATTTGAACCAGCAATGAATTACTGATGAGATTATATTAATATCAGAAGCATTGGAAGAGTTACAAAACATCTTAAGTTTTCATGAAGTTTAAACAGCTCTTTATTGCTTGTGCATGCATATAATTTTTGTTTTGCTGAAAAGTAATAATTTTAAATTATTTTAATAAAAACTGTTGCTGAATACAAAATGCACATTTGACAGTTTACTCTAGTTTATTTTAGAAAAATGTGCAATGGAAGCTTGACTATGGATTAGTGAAGCTGGTCACTATAATGCAGTAGGTGCAAGCATGTGTTGGGAATGTTTGGTAAAGGAGATCAAAGAAAGGAAAACTGGCAAGCTTCAGAACTTTAAAACTGAAGAATTGGGAGCATTTAAATTTCCTTCAATTCATCAAATATTCTTTGCAGTATGATGTAGTGCAAGTAACACATGAACTTGCAGAAAAATTGGAGGCAAATCAGCTAATAAATAATTTACAAGTCATATAAAAGAACAATTTAAAAGTTAAATAAATGGATTCCATATGAAATAAGGAGGAGGAACATTAGTTAACATTGAAAGACATGTCTTTTTCTCTTTTGCTCATCACAGAAAAAGTCATTCTGTGGAAGAGATAGTCACTGATGATAAAAAATAGATTTTTTTTTTTTTATCATTTCATTCCAAACAAGGCAGTAAAGCCACTAAGATGCAATGGGTTACTGATTGTTAGAGAGTATGAGGAAAAGAAGAAAAATTCTATTAAGGAAACAGAAGATAACAATTGATATTACATTTTAATTTTTGAAGATCAAGGTTGACTGGGAAGATAGAAGCCAGAATAGAATTCCACAAATGAAAAGTGTGATAGAAGAAACTGTTAGCATATAACGTATGGTTACATCTAGATTCATTCAATAGTAGAATGATGATACCTTGCCACCAATCAAGCCTTCTTTCATGTGCTGTGTCCCTTCAGGATGTTGGTGATCATGGCACTCCACCTTCTCCTGTCACTTGTAGCTCTTAATAAGTTTTGTCTTTTTGTTATTTCTCCCAAACTCTGTTCCACCATCCATTTGTTCAAGTGTGTTATGTACTGCTTTTCTCTGTCCCTCTATCCTTTCTGTGAGGATCAGATTTTCCAAGCCCTCTCTCCTCATTATGTGCCCTAGAAATTTCAACTACCTCTTTCTGATGTTAAGTATAAGTTTCCTCTTCATCTCCATTCTCTCCAAAACCTCATTGTTGCTCACAGGTTTGGTCCATAGTATCCTCAGCATCTTTCTGTAGAACCACATTTATGCTGCCTCAAGTCTCTTCATCTTTGAGGAGATTGTCCAGCATTTTCTGCCGTACAAGATGACAGATACCATATAGCAATTTAGTACTTTTTTCTTTATTTCTAACAAAATTTTTTTGTCTCTTAATACTCTGCTTAGCTTTTGGAATGCACCTTTGGCCATCCCAATATGTCTTCGGATCTCAGTGTTTCACTTTCCATCTTCTGTTAGAACTCTTCCCAGATATTTAAATTTCTGTACCCGCTTGATTTTAGTATTCCTGACCTATAATTTGCATTTTGGGCTCATATTTTTGCTGATGACCATGCATTCTGTCTTCTTGTGGTTTATGTTTATTCCTTTCTTCTCGCTTTCCTTCTGTAGGGGGGGTTGTAGTTTCCTTTCTGTGTATGCTATTAGCACTGTCTCATCTGTATATCTTATATTGTTAAGATTGTGGCTGCCAATGAATCCTGGTAGAATTTCTAGTTCTCTCAGAATTGATTCACTGTACAAATTGAATAAATCTGGTGAGAAGACACATCCTTGTCTTACACCTCTTTCTATTTTTGTATATCTGCTGAACTCATTTTCTGTCTGTATGCAAGTAGTTTGCTGCCAGTATAGATTCTTGATTATTCGAATGTCTTTCCCCGAATATGTCAGTGTTGCTGAGCAGCTCTAACAGATCTTTGTGGCGTACTTTGTCAAACACCTTTGCATAGTCTATAAAACACAGGTACATGTCCTTCTGCATTTGTATTGTTTTTTCTGATAACATTCTGAGCATGAATATCACATTACGGTGTTTTTGACAAACCCACACTGTTCTTGTCCTATTTCTGATTTGAATCTGCTGCATGTTCTATTCATCATAATATGGATGATGAGTTTTGTTATGTGGCTCATTAGGCTGATTGTCCAGTGGAATTCACATTTGTTTGCATCTGCTTTCTTAGGCAGTGCTATGAAAATAGAATTACTTAGGTCTTCTGGTATATCCCCACTGTTTCAATTATTATTTCTGTGATCTTCTCTATGCCAAAGTCATCTAAGGCTGCCAATATCTCTACTATAATTCTGCCCCTGTCACTTTGTTTCTGTTCAATTTGACCTGTGCAGCTTCCACTTCAGTTTTAATATTTCCAGTCCATCGCTATTTCTGTGTATTACCAGTTATTCTCTTTTGTTATGGAAGAGCTCTCCTATGTATTCCTTCCATCTCTGAAGTATTTTCTCTTTCTCTAATAGTAGCATTCTGTCCTTGGATTTTATGCAGCCTGTTGATGAGCGTGTCTTTTGTCCTGTTAGTTTTATTTTATGCAGACTCAATTTTTGCATTTCTGTGCATTTTTCATTGAGCCATTCTTCTTTAGCCTGTCTGCATTTGTCCCATATTTCTTTGTGTAATTTTTTTGTATTCCATTCCATGTCTTGGCATTGTTTTCTGTCTTCTTTGCATCATGTCAAGAATCTCATTTGTCATCCATTCGTTCTTTCTTCTTCGCCCATTTTCTTTTGGGATGATCATGTTTGCTGATATCACTAAAGCCTCTCTTAGTGAGTCCCACTTCATGTTTCCATTCCCATTTTGTCCCTTGTATCTTTTTTCACACTGTCCATATATTTTTCCTTCAGGTCCTGGTCAATCAGGAGTCTGCTGTATTGCAATTTGGGTTCTGCGTTAGGCTAAAATTTAGGTACCATAGAGGAATTTTTGTCAGAACAATCACCCTAAAAGTATTTATAGAAATGGCACTGGGAAGTTATATTACAGTGATGGAAAGTGACTGTGGGTGAGATACAAGGTCAGGACCAATAACATTGCTGGTTCTTCTTGGGATTTTATCAAGAATCTCTAAATGTAGGAGGACTAGACCTGATATGGCAGCAATATCTAATGCATGGATATAAATGGTAGACTTATAAATTTGTAAGATAGATTCTAGAGTGAAAAACTGTCTAGCACAACATAGTGAACCATCTTTCCTGGCAGCAGACCATGCAATTGATTCAATATAATCTTTCCACTACATATCAGTGGAAAATGTTAGCCCAAGAAGGTGCAATGTGTTAGTCTCCTGAAGGTTAGCATCAGCAATCCTGATTGAAGGCAGAAATGGGTCTCTCAGATGATTAATAGAGGACAGTTTCAGTTTGGAAGTGTTAAAATTAACATGCCAATACTTATCCCAGTTAAGGGCAGATTGTAGGTCATTTTTTTATATCAGCTGCCAATTTAACCGTATCAGACTTATCAGGAAGGTCATTGATGAAAATTAGGTCCAAGGATAGGGCCCTGAGGGACAACTGAATTACTGCAGAAAGATCTAGAAGAATGGCAGTTCAGGGTAACTTTAATTTCTTATAAAGATCAAAAATTGAAAAATTCCTGTCTAGATCCAGAACATTCTACAACATTTCAACTTAAACAGAATCTACTGGGAGAAAAAGTTCTTTGTATTTGATAGAATTCAAGGGAATGTCTTTTTATAAGCTGCTGGAAACTGAATAATGAGTGAACAATTGGCTTGTTTGAATTTCTCACTGGAAAAGGAAAATCTTTTATTTGAGCAATAATGTCAAATGGTGATTTTTTTTTTTTTCTAAATTACCTCATTATTTCTTTTCCTTCATTTAAGACTCCTTGTTTGGTTGGCTGTATATTTCAAGATATTGAAAAATGCTCTGAGGAATCTATTAAATGAAAACCAGACATATTGTTCAATGATTGAATATATAATTTACCTAGAAGATGGCACATGGTCAACAAATGCCTGGAAAAAAATATACTCTAAATTTACAAGACTGCAAGCTTATATCAGAAAATTCTGCAAACTTTTGCATCAACTGAATATTTGTAACTCCATCCACTTCCATATCCACAGAAATCTATTTTTCATTATTGATTTTAAATATTACATACAACTTGTGCTGATAGAATTGATACACTTCAGATTGAAATATGTGAAATAAAGAACTAAAAATTAATGCAAATATACTTTGCAGAAAAATTTTCCTCTGGTAGACAAGACATGATACAGATATGACACAAGGATTTATTTATAGAGCCTTACAGTAGAGATTAAAATCACTATCTGTAGTTTGTAAAACTAATGAAGTCATAATATCTTTACTGCTCATATAATGTATATTTAACATCAAGTGACAACAAGTTCAGTGCTAGTGGATGCAGTCAAGGAATTGTCACTCACTTAAGTCCAATAAATTCCACTGAAGTATAGGATCACAGCTAACAACACACTAGGCTTTACTGCTGTCGGTTTTACAGCATGTATGTTTTTTGAGATGGGGCGGCTATTTCTATTTTTGAATTTAAAGTTGTTGTTCTCCTAGACTGGTTGCCAACCAATGCTGAAGAGCCCAGTCTGTTGTAATATTTAACCCATAGCTGGAGAGGAGAAGAGCTGAATTCATACCTTTCCCAATGTAAAGAATTTCACTAGAATTTGAACTCAACTCTCCAAATTGCCAGTTCGAGCCACTATCCGTTACACCATTCACATATCAATATACACTCAACACTGATGCTCAGTTGCCCTGTTGCACCATACATGAATATACAATCTACCCCCCCAGTGCTCAATTATGGAGGCCTTGTGCCAGAAAAAGCTAAGGTGATTAAATATTGCCAAAAGAATGGTCATAACAACAGAATTAGATCTCTAAATACTGATATTTTGGATTGAACAACAGAAAAAAATGTGAAGAATGTAGAATTATTTTAACTGCTTACTTTTGCAAGATAGATTTAAAAGAGAAGGACATTGCTTTATATTATGTTTCTCATTAGGAAAAGCAGTAAGAGAATTGCAGGAATGTATATTGGTACATATGGTGAGAATTTTTCCTGCAGTCAGGGAAAAGATAATTATAAAAGTGAAAAGAAATAGTGTTTTTGATTACTTTTGAAAATATTTAAATGCGAAACTTCTTAGTAAAACCTGGTCACTGTGTGTGTGTATATATATATATATATATATATATATATATATATATAATCTGAAGTGTCAAAAAATTACAGATCTGATAACATGTAGTTTCTAGCTTAATCTGAATAGTAGTAACTATGTAATATAGCATTGTCTGGAAGAAGCTGGAATTTTTGCATGGATATACAGTGTGTGGTGGATAAATTGTCATCTAAATTATGCAAAAATGAAAATAATATTGACATCTCAATTTAACAGATATATTTACCAAAATTACATAAAAAAATATCTAAAGAGTAAATTTATTCAATAAAATTGCCACTGGATTCACAGCACCCTGACAAGTTTGCAATCTCCTGCAACTCTTCTGGGCAGACTTCTGGTTTAAGTTGGTGAATGCTGCCATAATCCTTGCCTTCAGTTCATGTTTGGTATTACAAGGAGATTTGTTGGTCTCTCACTCAACTGCACCCCACAGATAATAATCAAGGGGGGTTTGTCGTTTCCAAATTTCTAACAGAGTGAATCGCATCATGATCTTTTTCTCACAGATAGTGCCCAACTGACCCTACTATACTATGCAGTTAACAAAATCAAAAACAACATGCGTGTGCAAAATTAAAAATGTAAAATGGCAACAATTTACCCATCACACCCTCTATTTATTCTGTCATGTTCTACAATTGTCCATAATTTAACTATGTCTGTTGGATGTGGCTTAATTGGATATAGTGGTGTCTATAACATTCATCCAGGCATCAAATATTGCTGTTATATCTGGTCTGGTGTTCCTGATATAGATCTCTTGATTCTTCACAAAATCCAAAGAAGAGTCTATAATGTTAAAGGTCCTTTCCTGGCATTTTGACTTCAGTCACTTTTCTACTACTGTAAGGTGGCTTCCCACTATCTTTTCTATAAATCTTTTCTATAAATATTTTCATGGCAATTTCTAATAAACTTTCCTCCTTGATATCTTGAGTATACCTTGAAATAAGCCAAGTTTTATTGGAACCAATATAATTTTAGATAAACGATAATTTCTGTTTAGTCTTTTATGAATGGTATCTTGTTTACCACTATAAAACCTAGAAATGAAATTTTTCAAATTTTAAATGTGACTGATAATATGAAGTTGGGTAAAAAAAAAAATGTTTTCATCTTTAAATGGAAAAAATTAAAATCTATGAGACACAACACTCACTGGTTGCAAGTTTTCCTTTTAGTGTAATGCACATTTTTTTCACACCATAAAGCAAAACTCATATTTTAACCTAATGCAAAGAAAGTTTTATGTCCTTTTGTAATATGGTTTATGATGACTCTCCACAGCTTCCTGTTTTTTTTTTTTACTCTTAGTAATATTTGACTCTATAATTCCTCATTATCCTTCTACTATCCATTCACTCAAACTTAAATAGCTTACTCACTATATCCTGTGTCTGTTAAATTTTCCAAGTACTCTTCCTTCGTTATGTGTCTCAGAAATTTCAGCCGTCTTTTTCTGATTATAAGTTTCCTTGTAGTTCCTATTTTCCTTAAAACTTTCTCATTGCTTTCATTGTTTTTTCTATGGTAGAATTAGGATTCTCCTATGTGCCATATTCTTTTAGTACATGAATGATCAGAGATCTCCACAGTATACTGTATTTTCTGATTCTAAGCAATGTTTGTCCCCTTACCACCTTTTCCAGTCCTGAGTGGAAAGGGTAAATTTGTTAGATTTTGTTTTTCTCTGTAACATGTCCTGTAGGTAAGTGGTTCTTTGAATAATCAAGGGTCAATTGTTATCTATCCTTCTTATTCTCACTTTCTGCCAACTATTTCATTACAATTTTAACATAACCCTCTACCTTAAATTGTACTCAAGCTTTGTATTGGGTATTTTATTAAAAAATGAAGTGTTTCTAGGTGAAATCCATCCTTCCTCATTGTGTCCCAGACATTTCAACTGTCTCTTTCTAGTTGTAACTACTAAGGATTAGACTAGAGCTTTTAAAATCTAAATCCACATATGAAGTGAAGCTTAGTATGACAGAAAGCTACAAGTGTGGGGCACTAAGCACAGACCTAATTTACTACAGTGGTAATGTATTTGTGAGCCACAATTTCACAGTAAGGGAATCTTCAAAAACTACATACTATAAATTTGTCAAAAAATTTTCACAAATGTTTTTAGATCAGAACAAAAGTTTGTAGAGCTTTAAGTGAATTTTAAAGGCAATATTTAGATATTTATACATAGATTTATCAAATAACATGTGTGCCATTTTGTCCAGGCAGGTTTATGATACCATCCCCCCATAACTTTGTATCTTCCTGGGTAATGAACTAGTCTAAGGGGTTTTTACAAGTTTCTAGAGCATTGAAGTTCTCTCCATTAAGAGAATTTTGTAGGGATCAAAATAAGTGGGTGTCTGAATGTGCAAGGTTAAGTGAGTACAGCTGCAGTAGTAGGATATCCCAACCAAGCAAAACCAATTTTTGTTCGGTCTGTATAGTGACATAAGATCTTGCATTGTCTTAATGGAAGACCATGTCCTGCTGATTGTGTGATTCTAGATACTTTTCATTAATTGCTGCCTTTAATCTGTCTAATAAAGAAAAGTACTTATAGGACTTTACAAAAGGCACTTTTAATAAATTTTACATAGGTACATCTGAGAGATCACTAAAAAAGAGTATAGCATGATGAAAAAGACGCCAAACTTGACGAAAACAAAATTTTATCATCTAAATGTTTGTTATTATTAAGAGGAAAGAAAAAGTATTTTTTAATTATTTAAAAAATTTTTTTCTTCTTTTTAGAAAATTCTAACGTTTGATTAAAAAAAACTTTGTTTCCCTTTGTATCAGCAGAACTACTATATAACATAAAATTTTAGCATGCTTTTATGAAAGCAAATCATGTATTTTTTTTTTAATCGGACCCCCACACACCTGAAAATCAGCTCTAAATTGTAATATACAAAACTAAATAAAACAAAGATATTATTTAATTCCAAATACTTTTGGTTGCTTTTATGAATATGGATAATATTGTCTGAAAGTAAAAAACTTTTTCGATGAAAAAAGGAATTTTTAAAACAGTTGTTATCTTTTGAATTATTATTTTTACATTAAAGTTGTTAAAATATTGTAAAATTAGTGAAAATGGCATTCAGTTTAATCAATGGTGTTATTAAATAGATCTATCTATCTTTTAGTATTATAACAATCAGAAGAGCCAAACAGTATAAAAAAAAAATAATTCCAGATGGCTTTTATGTCCATAAAACGGCTGTAATTCAAATGTATGGTAGACCAGCAACAATACAATAAAAAGTTGCATTATTTGAGTTAAGCATTGTTCTCTGTTGTTAGTGCCTTTATTTTTGTGAAACACATGTGCAGAAGTTGATTTGATTTTTCAATTTCAACTGAGAAGGGTACCTACAAGTATTAGTATCATCTTATGAAATTTATATGATCTTATTTTCCGTTATGACATTTTTCCATACATGAAATATCAAAATTAGTAATAAAATGAATGGAAACAATGAATAACAGTAAAATGTAATAAATGTACATAAAATTATAGTATTTTATGTACACATCTGATAAAATTTCATAAAGGTACTGAATGAAAATTGTCACTCATCACTTGTCAAGTTATGACCTGCTTTGTCTTATTTTTAAACTACATCTTTTTGGTGCAGAAACTAAGTAATGCATGTTTCAAAATATTTTAAATAAACTTTATAATTTCTAATTTTCTTTAAAAAGAATTTTAATTAATTTTTAAAAGAATTTGAAACTGAAATTTTCATTTTTTATAAAATGGAAAAAATGGTTGACATGATTGATTATCTGTCAATTTTGCTGACTCAAAAAACAAGATTTTTAAAGAAAATTTCGAACATGCTTGGAACAATTAGAAAATGTAAAAAATACCCCAAAATACTTTGATCTTTCCTCTTAATAATAACATAAACATTTAGACAATGAAAAAATTATTTTCATCAAGTTTAAGGTCCTTTTTATTCATGCTATGATTTTTTTTTTTTTTTTTTTTTTTTTTAGCGATCTCTCATCGGTACCTAATTTTACACAATACCCTTCCGATCCCACCAAATACACAGCACCACTTTCTTTGGATGTAGATTGGCTTTTCATATTCCTTAGGACCTATTTTGCTTGACATTGTTGTAAACTTTCGATTTTTCATTGCCTTTTTAAAAATGGGTCATTTTTGTTGTGTTTGAGCAGGGAATTGTAGATAGAAATGTGGTCCATTAAATTATGAGTCACTCAAACATTATAGGGATTCACATAATCAAGTGTTTTCAAATACCTTATAATGCTCATATGAAATATGTGGAATATTTCTGTGCTACCCTGTATTATATGAATCGGATTACTTTTAATCAGTGTTTCAATTTCGATATCATCAATGGCTTCAAAACTGCTGGAAACTTTGTCAGTCATCCAGGTCAAAATTTCCATTTCTGTATCTAGCAAATCACTTTCAATGATGGAATCATCTCTATAAACAGTATATTTTTATTGTCTGTTTATCATTTTTTTTTTTTTACTTTCCTGAAATAAAAGAACATCAGATGATCACATTTTCTTCCATTTTCACTTTCAACATAAAAACATTTAAAATTCAAAATCCATAACCAAATTGTATAGAAAGACACATTGAAATATATCACATTTCAGAATATGTACCTATGTTATAAGTTTTAGTCACGTATGAAACAAAATCACTTATTCAAATGCCACCTATTGAAAAAGACTACAATCTTTTGTTCACAACTGTGAAAGGGTGGGAGTTCTATCTCAAGTTCAGTTTAAATTGGATTTGTTGAACATATTAACCAAAAGTAGAAAATTTATAAATGAGTCCAACTTTTTTAAATTTAGTCTATTACTATTTTATCACAACATTGGTTGTGATAAAAATAGTAGGTTGATATTTACAATAAGCAGGATGCACTCAATTGGTAAGTGAACTATTTGTAAAATCCTTAATCTTTTCCAACAAGTTTTTAATAGTAGATTTGTGAACTGAAAATATTCTTGTACAGTTACTTATTTTAAGATAAAAGATTCTGTTTGAGGAAAAAAAAAAGAAAATAATGGCAAAATAAGAAATTGACTGCCTACCTATACAGTGACGAGGAAACATGAAGAAATATTTTAAATAGTAATTTCAGGTTCTTCTCTTAGAGGTCTTTGGTATTCAATAAATGTGTTAATGTAGGTGGTGGAATCAGTAGGTGGCTTGAATAACCATAGAAAAAAAAAACTTCAAATGTCTTGCCAAAGATATATCCAGAAAATTGTTCTTTTTCCAATTTCTTCTATCTCCTCTCCTTTGTGGCATCTAAAGCATTTTGGGGAAAATTCCAATTACAACATTTCTGGAGGGTAAAAGAAATTTCCTCTATTTATCCTTACCCAACATTAAATGTTAACAATTTCCCTTCTCATCGTATTATCAAATGATTACTCTTTTTACTTTCATAAGAATCCAATGAAAAAGATCTTGTTCATAATCTGTCTCTGGTCTCTTATCCAGAGATAGAATCTCAGGTAAGTACAGCAACTGATGCTTGACTCAAATGAATTAATATAAAGAGAAGGGACCTGCCCATAACCAAGCAATATCTTCCTGGTATTTACTGGATATGAAACAGATTGAATCCCATATCTATAAGGCAATTGATACTTAAATTAACTGAAAAGATATAAAGAAAAGGGTGTTGTCTATGAACAGTTATAGACCTCTTGAATTTTGAAAAACATGAATTACAGAACTATAAATAAGTGAAAAATCATCATTAGTTCTTAAAATTGGAATATGATAACTGACAAAAATTTGTGCCTTTTCACTTAAATTTTGTTTTAGTAAGTTGTGGCACTTCATGCATTGAAAAGAAAGAAAAACATTGTCAGAAGTTAAGAATTAGGGCAGGCATCATTGATACAATAGAGTTGTTATATGTATAATAGAGGAAAGATTTAATGCTTTTTTTCTATGGCCTAATCTTAAACCAGATATTTTGGGACAATACAGCCAAGAGTGTTGATGATAATTTTAAATTCTTTTTAACGCAAGTAAAATTATAAATTGTAATAACCATTTGAAATTAAGCTCAAAATGACAACTGCACCTGATGAATTTACCTTGTACACAACAGCAAAATGTATGCTATAAAACAATTACTAGGGATACCCAACACAGTCCAGGTGAAAAATAACTTCAAATATAGCAGCACAGAAAAAAATAAATTTTTAACATATTTCTTCTTATACAATGCAAATTAAAAAAAAAAACAAGAGATGTTTATTTACACTAATTATACATGAAAAAGTAGCTGTTAGTGAGAAAATATTCTGATGCCTAAAGCAAAACAAATGTACTCCCTTATCTATTTTAATTCAAAACTGACCTTTGATGACTTTGAAGGTCAGTACCACCTATCTTATCAACATTTTATATTTGTTACCCCCACATACCAGGTTACCTCCAAGAATGTAATTGTTTGGCTGCAATCCTGGTCATAAAGCCACAAACTAATCTATATCCAGGAATTTCTGGTAACCTCAAATGTCAAATTTAATTTTTTCCACCCTAACATTTTGGGGTTCAAAAAATTTTCTATATCACAGTAAACTCAATATATCACATCATTTTGCTAGAAATAGAATACAGTGTTCTCAAATGATGACTACTAACCTAGAATGAGCTCTGAGCTCAACCTCTCTTTTTCTATGTTATTAAAACTTTAACCATTCAAAAAACCGGATCATTCAGTTTTTGATGTTTGAACACACACACACTTCAGCTTATAATAATAGATAAAATAAGATTTGATTTAGATAGAATGAAATTTAATCTGTAGTTATTTTTGTCAGAGAACCATACAGCAATCTTTATTGAATTCATTTTTTCATTAAGCAATACAATCTAAAAGTAAATGAAAAATAAATTGGAAGTTGTTCCACAGTGAAAATTTGCTGCTATTTTTCTCACTTATGCCTTTCTATTTCAATATACTTTCCTAAATTTGTGTCTATTTTCTCTCCTCCTCATTTTTACTGGTAGACTGTTGGTTACAATCTGGGAATTACTGCAAAATTGTCTCCTCTCCAAAATTATAAACAAATACTACAGATGCATGCTGGGATTTCTTCCTAACCAATAAAAAAAGATCAATTCTCTCTTGCCTTGAAGACTATGACCACTTGTCTGTATCTCATTTGCATATGAGCATTGTTTCCTTTTTACTGTCTTATAATTGTTTTACTTTGCTTCTTGTTTTATTTTGTATCTTCTATTACATTGTTCATTGCTTGTATTTTGCTCTGTTCTTCAGATTTTTATTATTTTTGTTGTTGGGAATTTTATCAGTTCTACTTAAAAACACCTGCTTATTCAGCAGTGACAACTGAAGCAGATGTTTATAAAAACTTTGGAGTCTATGCCTTTTCTTTCTGGAAAGTCTAGAGATTACTTATTCCACAAAGATGAAAGTGATAGTTTGATAAAACTTCATGGATAATTGTTATTCCTCATCTCAAAACTACTGGATTTTATCATATACGATACTGATCTTTTCTCTACCTCTACTTTTTTATTGTTATTTTCTACAAATTGTTACTAATCAATTCAAAGGATATTTCAACTGTAGAGACAGTTGTATGAGATTGAAGTTGATGTCAGACTGATTGATTATTTGTGTTGTCATCTAAATGAATATATTTTGATTACTTCATCATCAATATTATACATATTTTAAATGGATACAGAAATCTATAGATAAATCAACCAGTAAGTAGCCTATGATGGTATCAAAATATATTGATTTTGCTGACAGCAACATATTGGTAAAAGGCTTCACCTTAAGTTTCAGAAACTGATTGATAAATGGAAGTGGCTTGAGAGATATTGCAAATTTTACATGTATGTGAATACTTGGAAGTGGACAGGGAGATCATGTTGTTGGATCATCTTGTAGGACATACCCAGAGTTAAAATTGAATACATTAATAGCAGTGTCAAAGGAATAATCATCCTTTTGACACACCAATTTTTGTGGACATGAAGGTTAAACATTATGATTATTTTTTTACAACTTCTAACATTGAAAGGAGTTAAAATTAGTGAAATAATGAAAAGTTGAAGCTAGTGTAAAGAAGTTCAGCTGTTAGATGCATATGAAATGGAAACCAAGCCAGTGGCTCATAAGCAAACCATTTTAGAAATATGGGAAAGAATTCTGTGCCCAGGCCTGCAATCTTCCAAGTATTTCTATATATTAATATTCATGTTTATTCCAACCAACCACTATATCAAGTATTTGCATAATGCACACCAAAAATACATTGTCTCTTCTGTTACAATATTTTAACATTGTCTCTAACAGGAGAGACAATGCCTCAAGTAAATAACTGTGCTATTCAACATTTCTCCATTTATTTACATTATTCGGACTGCTATTTATGATGTTTTGGCCATTGTTTGCTCCGGGCTTCTTAGGTGATTGGAATATCGAACTGATTCCTTTATTTCATCCACCAGTGTAGATTGCTCTACTCCAGTGGATGAAATTTTTTATAGTTGGTGGAAAGGCTGACTTTCTGTACACAAACAACACACTTCAGAATGGGATCAGACATATCGACAGGATGAAGACTAAGCAATGGGCTCACTGTTATCACCAACAATGGCAAATATATACACGGAATACTTTACATTAGAATCCACATCACTAAAGCCAACCCTATGGCTGAAATATGTAGATGACACTGTGGTGGACATGAGACAGAACCTAGGATGAGCACAACTGGTCGCGACTTGCCTTGTCCCTGCCAAAAAAGAGCCCGTATTTGCTTAGCATGTAAAGCTACTGCAGTTGAAATGAGGGAGAAAAAAGCACTTACCGCTCTGCCGTAATCCGTCCTCGGCCAGATAACATAAAAGAATGAGGGGGGACTGTTATTGCATTTTTATGCAATAAAGATGCAATGCATTATGGGACATGGACACAATGAATTATGAGATCACATGAAGACGCAAGGAATTATGGGTATATGGACAACTATAAAAGCAACTACTTTTTTCCGAGTCGGGGAGTTCTTCGAGGGACGTTCACTGTTGGCGGCAAGAACAGGCAGTTAGTGTGATTTTGAGACAGAACTCAAGAAGGAACGACTCAAGGTTGAAACACCAGTTGGGAGAGCTTGAATTTACTCGCTGGTTACTGTTTTCTTTATTCGCCACAAGCTATTTCGGCATATTGATTCTTCAAAATGGAAGGCAAGGTCTTTGATGTCCGTTTGATTCCAGAATTCAGCGGCGCCCCAATGGATATGCCCATTGTTGAATGGATAGAAAATGTGGAATTGGTCTGCGAACTTTGTGCCATGGACAAGATCGAGCGCATCTTGCCTCTACGACTTCGAGGCGGTGCCCTTGCTGTGTATAGACAACTCAGTGGAGAGCAGAGGGCAGACGCGGAACAAATTAAACGGGCCCTTATGACTGCATACGCGACTGACAGATTTAATGCGTTCGACCAATTTATGGGACGGCGTCTTCGCGCAGGAGAAACGGTGGATAAATTTCCTGGCTGAAATGCATCGTTTGGCGCAGCTAATAGGAAGATGCTTGCTGGTTGCGTCCAACCAATGATGCCTAACACATTAATCTTGCTGAGCTTGATGCAGTGATCAAGGGCGTGAATCTTGCCCTGCAGTGGCAGGCACCAGTTATGCATGTGGTCACCAATTCAGCATGTGTGCATCGGTGGGTGTCTGACACCCTGACAGGAAAGACGCCACAGAACACGGTAAGTGGTGAAATGCTGATGAGGAGGCGCTTAGAGACACTGCGAGCTTTGGTGGAGGAGTATGCACTAACTATGACTGTGACATTGGTAAAATCTTGTCAGAACCGCGCTGACAGCCTCACCAGAGTGCCGCAATGCTGGTTGGAGATGCACAAGAAAGGAGGAGAACTGGTGCAAGTGAGTTGTGCCACTGCAACGAGCCAGTTGAATAAACGTCAGGTGACCCACATCCACCAGCAGAGTGGGCACCCAGGTGTTAAAAGAACAATGTACTTTGCTCGGACCGTAGATCCAACGGTGTCTAAGGAACTGATAAAATCTGTTGTTAGAACCTGTGAAGCCTGCCAATCGATCGATCCAGCACCAGTGCATTGGAAAAAAGGAAATTTGAGTGTGAGAAGAAACTGGAGCAGGTTAGCAATGGACGTGACCCATTACAATGGTAGCCATTTTCTTACACTCATTGATTGTGGTCCCTCCCATTTTGCAGTATGACGGCCACTGAGACGGCAAGACTCTGCTGGTGTCATTCGTCAGCTGAAGACAGTCTTCTACGAACGAGGCCCGCCGACTGAAATACTGACTGACAATGACACCACGTTCACTTGCAGACAATTTAGAGAATTTGTAAGCAGCAGGGGCGTGCATTTGAGGTTCCGGTGCGCTTACATGCCATCTGGAAATGGCATTGTGGAACACAACCACAGAAGAGTCAAAACCATAGCGGACAGGAAAAATTGTTCAGTCTTGGAAGCAGTTTACTGGCATAACGTCACACCTAAGGACAACCTTTCACCTTCCGCGGCACCGGCTGATGTACTGCACACATACCACGTCCGGGTGAGAGGCATCGATGCAACGCCCCTGCCTGAATCACAAATAACCGAAGGGGAATACAAGAAAGGGGACATTGTCTGGGTTAAGACTCCACGTGGTAAATGCATGACCAAATTTGGAACCGGACGTGTGACCGAGGTGGTGAGTCAGCAGTCAGTGCGGGTCTATGGAACGCCTCGTCATGTTAGACCTGCACCCTTTTTTTGGCTTAAATCCCACAACTGACGACGAAGACACAGAGGATAGTGAACAGCCAATATACATAGTTGGATTCAACAACCAATCACTCCGATAGCGGTAGTTTGCCAATAGATCGGGACGTGTCTAATGAGAGCTCCTCTGATGAAGAAGTTCAACCAATCCCCCTTCAGAGGAGCACCCGAAACAAAAGACCGTATCCTCACTGTCATCTGTGTGATCAGGAGATCAGGGGGGAGTGTGGCGGACATGAGACAGAACCTGGGACGAGCACAACTGGTCGCGACTTGCCTTGTCCCCGCCAAAAAAGAGCCCGTATTTGCTTAGCATGTAAAGCTACTGCAGTTGAAATGAGGGAGAAAAAACACTTACTGCTCTGCCGTAATCCGTCCTCGGCCAGATAACATGAAAGAATGTGGGGGGACTGGCATTGCATTTTTATGCAATAAAGATGCAATGCATTATGGGACATGGACGCAATGAATTATGGGCTCACATGAAGACGCAAGGGATTGTGGGTATATGGACAACTATAAAAGCAACTACTTTTTTCCGAGTCGGGGAGTTCTTCGAGGGACGTTCACTGTTGGCGGCAAGAACAGGCAGTTAGTGTGATTTTGAGACAGAACTCAAGAAGGAATGACTCGGGGTTGAAACGCCAGTTGGGAGAGCTTGAATTTACTCGCTGGTTACTGTTTTCTTTATTCACCACAGACACCTTTATACTCTGGCCAAACCAGGAAGAGGTCCAGCTACCACTGGACCATGTGAACTCAATAAGATTGATACAATTCACAATGGAGAGAGAAAATGATGACAAACCTGCATTCCTGGATGTAATAATATCTTAAACAGAGTGTAGGTTCAAGACATCTGTATACTGCAAGCCAACATTCACTGGACAATACCTCGACTTCAACTCCCACTGTCCATACAGTGTAAAGGAAGGTATCATCTGCTGCTTACAACCTTGAGTAAAAGTCATGAGTGGCAACCCAGAGATATGATCAAGAAATGGTCAGTATAAGCAGTACCCTACAATGTAACAACATGGGTACATGGCAGCACCTCTGACAAACTGGGATAGAAGAAAACAAGAAGATAACAACATTCAGAAAACAGCTTCAGTCTGCCTGACTTATGTAAAGGTATTATTGGAAAAAATGCAAAAGATCTGTGGTCCATACAATGCCAGGACAATCTTCAAAAGTGGTTTGGCATTATGCAGACATCTCTTCTGAATAAGACCCCCCGCCATAGAGGAGATCACAACTAAGTATTGTGTGTACATCATTCCATGCAGCTGTGGTAAAAAATATAAAGGAGAAACAGGCCACCCTCTTAAAGTAACACTGCAAGATTGTAAAGACAGAACATGAGGGGAAATAGAAAAATCAGGTGTAGCTGACCAAATATAGAGGGAAAAGGAAGATTACCACCTCCTGTAGAATGAGGTTGAAATAATAAACAGAGAACATCACTGGAAAATACATAAACTTAAGAAATCAGTACATAGTCTGGCCAAGCATAGAAATGAATACAATATGATAACCAGTAATACAGAGTGCTAGAGTAAAAGTAATAACAAAATCACAATATGACCTCTGGTTAAAAAAACTGATTACTGACAAATTAAGTTTATAAGTCCTAAAAATTCATACACTGGTGAATAAAAGCGTTGGTTGAATCCAGTGACTTGACCCAAAGAGGTGTGAGTTCAGTACCTGTCTACTGCAGTGGTGAACAAAAACTTCATGGGTTGAGTTAAAGGGAGATAACTGAGATATCCAGAAGAGGTATGACATGTGGAACTAGAACAATCTACTCTGGTAGATGAAATAAAGGGTTCAGTTCAAATTTCCAATCACCTGAAGAAGGCCAGAGGAGCATACAACAGGTGAAACATTGCGAATATGGCAATAAAGATGAGGACAAAAGTCCAAACAATGTAAAGAATGACAATACCTCATCTCAGAAATATAGACAGATATTTCTCCATTTTTATATGTGTGATAAGTCACATTTTATGAAAGAGGACAAAAATGGTGGAAGGAGAAATCTATTTAATAAGAAAAATGATTGTACTATATTGATATAAATTAATGCCACTGCTTAAGAACAGCAAAAAATAAGCTCTTCTCAAGAAGTGCTATTCAAATTTTGAGAAATATGGAGTGTAGAGGAACAGAATTTAACATATACTTTATTTGAAATTTTTTGTCAACAATGCACAACTCTTTCCTTCAAAATACTATTTTGAAGGAAATGGTCTAAACTACAGGGTAGGATATATTTTATGATCAAAATTTCTAAACTTTTAGGTAGAAAAATACGAGATGATCAAAAAAAATTGAACACTTTCAGATATTTATAATTCAGTTTTTATGTATTATTTATGTATGTACTAAATGAAATGGGAAATCAGTTATTTTTTGTTTCAGTCTTATAATTTCTCACTATATGACTGTCATGTTACAGCAAATATCAATCCTATTTGAATTTGTAGGAAAGTTCAACATATATAGGGAATATATTAGAACAAGTTAAGCAAATACATAAAAAATGAAAAGAGTTGTTTAAAAAATGATTGCCCACATCCTGAAAGGATGCCACACAAAAACGAAGTCTCATTGATTCAAAAACAAATTAACTATAATTTCTACAATAGATATTACTTAGAACTTATATATTATAACTAATTTCTGCCATGTCTTACCAGAAAACACCACTATTTCATTTCTGTATCTATGTGGCCTTCTCCTGCTATGCTTATTATCTATTCAACCAACCTTTTGCTCCATCTTTCTTACAACATACCCCACACATTTCCATTTTTGTCATTTAATTGCTTCTAATCTTGTTATGTTTTCAGAAACATGTTAACTTCTTTCTGTTTCTTTAGAATTACCCCTAGAATTGCACTTTCTATATAATGGCATCCCTTAAAATTTTCAATGCTGCATCACTATAGTATTGCTGCTTGGCGGTGTTGGCTCATTAGGGAAGAATATGAAATTGCCATTTACTGGAAATAAATGACTATAAAGACACTGATGGCGATTTCTCAGGAGTCTCTTTTTGGTCTCTATCAGATACTTTGTAGAACAGATTAAGCTAAACAAGACTCCAATACACTATATAATAAAAATGCAACACAAAACAGGTTATATTGTCTGCTAGTATATGCTGGTTTGCAGATAGCACAAAGTGCTAGTTAATTTATAACCCAAATATCATGGATCAACATTTAACATTGTCTTGAAAATTGTATATATACATCAACAGTTTTGTAAGTTTCATAAAGGCAAATAAGTACATCCTTAGTAGCAAATGTATTAATTTAAGGATAATAATACACTTAATAAAAAAATTTTAAATTATTATTTTGTCTTAACTATGTGATATGTAAAATTCAGTGCATTTTTATGCCCTTTTAAATAAGAGTAAATAATAGTAATGCATTTCACTTTAAATATTTTTTCATAAACACCATCATCATTTAGCATCATTTAAATTTATTTTACACTTTAATCTTTGTCAGTGATAAGGGGAAATAAGTTACATTTTTTTCAGTTAGAATTGAGAGATGCCACATGGAAAAAGTGTAGTTTGCAACCGAAAAAGAACAGAAAAGCTGATAACCTTAACTAAGGGCTTTATTTACCTTAACAAAATATAAAGAAAAAAAAAGCAAAACAAATATAAGGAGTGGAACAGTCTATTGCAACCTCAAGGAGAGGTGTAGAGCAGTTTATTCTCCCCTTCCTTAAATTCTCATAGAGTAACACATTGATTTTTGGTGCTCTTTAGTAGATCGTCTTAGGAGAACCAGGGTAGAAGGTTCAATCCTAGGTTGGGTAGCCTTGGGTCCAGAGGAGACATAAGAGGAAGAAGGAGAGTAACTCTTTTTGATTGATTACTTTATCTGGTAATTTAGATATTTGCCTTTTAGGAATTCTAGTGTAGATGCCAATTGATTTTTTAACATTCAAATCCACATTTTATTCTCTAAAGGTTGAAGCCTAGTCCTTAACTGGGACAATACTTTCTCTCCTGACAACAACATGAATTTAGAAAGTCTTGCATTTGATATCATAAATATTTGCAACATAGATCAGTGCCCTATTGAAATGGCCACCAGCTATGAAAAAACACTCTACAAAATTGATAAACACATTTCCTAAGATGATAAACCGAAAGATGGCAACCATTGATATATGTAAAAATATAATGTAAGCCAAAAAATATGGTTTGAAAATAGATGTTACCAACATGAAAAACTCCCCTAAAGCAATTTGGCTTGATGGGACATGTCACTTGCTAATATCTGTACATTTTCTTAAAGAGTAAATGGGCATACAGCCAATTCATCAAATATGTAGACTGGAGTCTGTAAAAATAATCTCAAGCGATATGAAATGAGAAAGTGAAATTTAACATATTTGGATTTGATGGTTGCAAACACATGAGAAAAATGTAGGAAAAGAATACCACTCACTGTTCATTTTTTTTTTTTTCAGTGATGTGTCCCATCATGATGTAAACGATCATGACTCTCCACAGCTTCCTTTTCTTTATTCATAAATTTCCTTGGCTTCTCGTAAAAGATAATGAAGTTTTTTCCTTTTACCTGCTTCACAGTTTGGAATTCAGATTTTCCTTTTCTTAGACTGTTTACCATCTAATACCATAGAGCACAGTGTCCTCTGCTATTTAACCCATAGTTGGAGGGAGAAAAGATGAGGTCATTTGAACAACCATGAAATGCAAAGGAGTGAGTATGGAATTAAATATCTAGAAATGGTGCTGAACTGTTGTATTGAATTAAAACTTAGTATCTATAATACTCTTATCTAGAATTATTTGATAAGATTATTCGACTTTACACTCCAAATCCTGTGGGTCAGTCATGGATTTCTTTTATGATAATGAACTGGAGCAGATCACCAGATTAGTTGGAACCTATATTGAAGGCCATGATACTGAGGTGCTGCTGTAGTCAGCCTAATCACAAGACCTCAACTCTATAAAGAAGTTAAAGCAAAAAATCCAAACTAATATTTGATAAAATAAACTCACAAATACAAACTATCTCTATAATAATAGTGTAGAATATTGAGGAAATATTGCATTGGAAGCAGTAAAGAATCTAGTCATACTAATATACTTTATTTAAAACATTATTATTCTATTATATATTAGTATTTGTTTACTTTATTCCTTTTATCAGTTTGTGAACAGCTTTTTAATACAAATATGGCACATAATGAAAATGTCTTTAAATTCTTTGACCATGGTATTTTTGATAAATTAGCATTATATTCTTTTTATGTGCCATCTAATTTCAGATGTGGGTTATCCTGGTTCTCCACAACTTTTTTTTGTTGCTCAAAGTAACTTTTGACTCTTTGTCCTTGTTCTACCATTTATTCACACACTCATTAAGTTAATAACCCAATGTTTCCCTCTGAATCTCTTGTCATCAATATGTTCTGTGAGATTTAGGTTCTCCAGGCACATTTTCCTCATTATGTATCCCTGAAATTTATTAGAGGAATATATAAATCAGATAAGGTGAAAATACCAGTTACACTTCCACTAAAGCCATTCATCTTGGCATGGGGTAATGTTTAGTGAGTCAGGTCTGGTGGAACATTACTACTAAGTAGTGAGTGTGATCCTCACTGAGTGCCCCATACAAAATTTGGCATTAAATAACACAACAAGGATTGATATGTGATAAAATCAATCAACTTAATCTAACCTTTCATGATTCTGATGATGATTCTGTTATCAGAAATAGTGGCTGAAACATTATTTACACTAACTGCAGACACTCTGATCAGTATCTAATGATATCACCAGACAATTATAGAATACTTGATGCAGATATAGTTTCTTGTTGAGATATATATGGAAGGTAACGTATCTCCCATTCTTTTACTATTTTGCATCAACTTTTGTTATTTATTTTATCAAAACAAATTTATACTTTGACCATTTTCTGATATTTCCACACTTTTAAGCATTAGAGTTGTCATATAAAATTGTGAATATTTGCTTTAAAATCCAATAAATTTTCATCTTGCATTTTCTTTAGGAATTAACATGTGGAATATCTTTCTCTTTGATCTGAGAAAAATTAACTAATCCTGACATTTTGTAGAGGAAACACTAAGAAAAAATTGGATTTCTTGCCAGCATCTTGTTCTTTAATGTCTTGCTGAGTGTACAAGTAAAAGCTTTCAAATTTTTTTTTTTTTTTTTGCATATAAAAATCTGAAGGGCTAGGACTTTAGCTAATTTATCTATGTATCTTTATTTATTTTCTTACCTACCTACCTGTTTATGTATTTATCTGAATCTATCCACTCACAAATTTGATGTATTCATCAGATTAACATATATATAATGGTTGGCTACTCTCACAGGCAGCTATCAAATCTCTGCTGCAGACACCTGCTCAGGCATATTTGTATTTGTTCAACACCCACAGAGACCACCTGTGATTTATACTGCATCTATGCCGAGTCAACCTTAGTTACCATTTCTGTGGGGAGAGCATATAATCTGCCATGATTAGTAATTTGAACAACAACTGTATGTTCAAAGCCTCAGTCACAATAACTTGTCACAATAACATGTAAATGTTGTGCTGCTATCAGCATAACATTTACATTTACCCATTTTCACTTACAAGACTTGGGTCAATTTTCTAAAAGTGCTGTATGCTGAGATCTCCTCCCCAGACCAATAACATCAAGCAGTCACCTTACTGATAAATTGACAATTGTGAGATTCAAACACGTGTCTCATGGTCAGAAAGTGAACATTTTAATCACTCAGCCATGTGCCCATACACACACACACACACACACACACACACATGTAGGATGTTTGAAAAAATTTGAAAATCATTTGAAATGTAGATATCTGAGTAATTATATAGTCTAAGCAAATGAAGCTACAGACTTATTGATGAACAAAATAAAATTTAATCATCAAAATTTTACTGAAATGTGTTTCCATCACTGGAAAAATGCATTCTTCAAACTCAAGTTTTTTTTTTTGCATATCAACACAGAATTGCTTGTGATTTTACTTGTCATTTGTCTTTAAGACCTGAATGAGCTGCAGCATGTAGGGTATCATTACCAAGTGCTTTCTTGCAATGGATTCCAGACTTGCTCTTCTTATGGACTTCCTGAGTCTTCCCAAAAATGTTTCCTGGTTGACCATCTCTTCTGATACTGGTGGTCCTTTTGCCCTGTACAGAAAGCCTTCTTCTTAGAACTTTTTGTGTCATGTTCAAAGCTTCATTGCAGTTAGTGCATTTTTAGTGAATTCTCTTAAAAATGCATGCTGCAGTCTTGTTCAAATGTGTTTAAGCACACTCTAACACACAAAATGCTTTTTTTTCCAGTGAATGGCATTTCTATACCTAAAAAAAAGCAAACAAACATTAAACAAAGATTTTTGAGTTGTTTCTACACATGCTGTTGAAATTTGGAATCATTTGAATGAGAATTGGTCAAGTTAGATTGCAAAATGATACCAATTTTTCTGAAACACCCTGTGTGTGTGTGTGTATATATATATATATATATATATATATATATATAATGTATATGTAATGGACTTTCCCGTCAGTTTCAACATATGAGAATCTGACAATTGATTAATCTTAAATGGCACTTAAGACCTGCTAGTGATTTACGAAGGAGGCCGCATATGGAGCAAGAGTAAGGACTGTGGGATGAGATCACTGTTAGATTGGCTGACCTTTTAGATCTTACTCTCGTTTTTTGAAGACGATTCAGACAAACTGATTGAAAACTGCTGAGTCCACTAAAACCTGTTGATCCCCATTCTACCCACTCCAAGGCTAAGCGCTCGAGGATGTTATGAGGTATATTGACAGCTGACAAGTTGCTCTTCAGCTTGTCTTTGTATCTTAGCCATGGGCATCCTACATTCCTGTAGCCCTGATCTACCTGGCTGTACATTAGGATCTTAGATATCTTGTCATCAGACATTTTCAAGACATGAACAGTCCACCGTAACAGTGTATGAGAAAAGTCGCGATTCCTCCAATATTATACCTGTTAAACAGGTCTGTTAGATGTCCTATTTTGAAGGTTAACTCCACAGATGGCACGTAGACAGCTTTTATGGAAAACATTCAGCTGGTGTATATGGTACCTGTATGAAGTCCGACTCTGAGACGTTCAAAATGATGGCAAGGATAATGGCTCTGTAAACCAAAATTTTCGTATTCAGTCGAATACCCTGCTCCTTCCACAAGTGACGGCAAAGTTTGCTGAAAGCACTGGTAGCCTTAGCAGTCTGATACATTTCATCATCTAAAGTTCCACTGTAGTTGATTTTGCTACCAAGATAGGTGAAAGACTTTACATAGTTCAGGGCTTTGTCTTCCACTTTCAGTGGTCTCTCTGGTAATTGGTAGACTGGTGGTTTTTGTTTCTCACCACAGAATTGCTTCAAAGTAGAACAAGGTTGGTGCACTACTTAAATTTTCTTTATGCTAAGTGTAAGACCAAAGGCTTTATATGCAGCAGAGAAATGATTTATTAGATGTTGGGACTCCTCAAAGGATGTCGCAACAAGAGCAGCATCATCAGCAAGCAACAAATCCCAAATAATTTGTGTACGAAGGTGGGTCTTGACTTTGAAGCGCTGATGATTGAAGAGACCACCAGTTGTTCAAAACTGAAACTTGATGCTGCTCTCTGTGTCTGCACATGCATATTTCAGCATCACTGAGAAGAAAAGGGCAAAAAGGACAGGGGCCATTACACACACTTGCTTGGTGCTGTTTGTGACATCAAAGGATTCTGACACCAAACCATCAGACATGATATTAGTTTACATTCCTTCATGAAAGGAGATGATGGCCTTATACACCTTGTTGACAACATCTATCCTGAATCGCAGTGTGGTTTTCAGTCGGGTCATGACACCATTGACATGATATTTTCTCTTCATCAAGTTGTAGAGAAGGTTTGCAAGAAAAACCAGGAGTTGTACATGGTGTTTGTGGACTTGATGATGGCCTTTGACACTGTATCAAGAGACTCTTTGGCAAGTCTTCAGGAAACTCTACATCCCAGAAAACATGCTCTCTCTCTCTCTCTCTCTATATATATATATATATATATATATATATATATATAGTTCTATGCCAACTTGTTGAGGCAGTTACAAAAGGCTATCAAGATCAAATGCCCAGAAAAACTGACAAAAGGAGTTTTGTTTCATTAGGAATCCTTGGTTTCAATGGCTGTTGTGCATGACTGTGGCTTTGAACTGGTTGATCATCCTATCTATTTTCCTGATTTGACTATCATCTGTTCGCCAACATGAAAAAACACTTGACTGCAAACCAGTATCACAGTAATATCATATCTGCTGTTGATGACTTTTTAACAGGATCAACTGTCTTCTTTGAGCAGTCAGATGCCAGTTTATCAGCAATTGCAGTTATTAATAAGAGTTGAGTTTAATGCATGCAATATTTCCCAGCTATAGCATCACTCATATATATATATATATATATATATATATAATAAAAACAGACCACTTTAAGGTTCCATGTAATAAATTATTTCTCCACAGTCCTTTAAAAGGGTTGTAGTGAAATAATTTATTACATGGTACCTTAAAGTGGTCTGTTTTATTTAAATTATTTAACTCTGGATTTACATTGAGCTCTCTGGATTTTATCCCCTGGGTTTACCTCTGGATTTTATCCCCCATAGGGTTTACCCATATATATTACCTAGTTTTCATAAACTAACTATACATACATATATATATATATCTCCATTTGTAGTCCTCTCTACTTGTCTACAATCTAATTATTTATTTATCAGTCAATGTTCATTTCTCTATATCTGACTGTTCATGATCAATCTAAAATACCTATTATGATGTATTATTTAAAGGGCAAGTTTTACAAGCCTTTGGTAGCATGTTCAAGTTTCACATTGTAAATTGGAATCTTGGGGCAACTTTGGCAATTATCTGTAAGTCTAACTTTACATCTAAATTTGTTTGTCTGTTTATCACTTTAACATCAGGGAAATGATAATCTATATAATACTAAATATCTGTGATTGCTTGTGCGGTGCATCTGTCTGGCACATAATGTTTATCCAGTAAGTATTTTTATTTTAACTTTTTTTCAGACAATTTTTTGAATTCAAATATTTTTTAAGTTAAAGACAGACACAAAGAGATCCTACTTTGCTGTTTCACCCCATTGTTTGTAGAGCAATTATTTATATTTCAGCTTTCTTTAAACAAATAATATTTTAAATTAAATATTTAAAAATATTTTTGGGTATATTTAAAAAATATTTTTAAGTTAATCTCTTCTATGTTCCTCAATGTTGCAATTGCTGAGTGGAGCATCTATAAATCTGACCTTGTTGCCACTTGACTGAATGATGGGATGCTGTACATGGCTAGCTACATCTCATGGCTACATGTGGTGCTGTGTGTCAGCACCTTCCTGTTGTTTTTTATCACATAATTTCAAAATTTCCTTTACTTTTTGATATACCCAATACAACCAACTCCTGTTGGAGAACAACTTTCAGGAGCCATTGATAGTTCATTTTTTTTCCATTCCTTTCGGTTTCAATTATTTCCTTTCTTTTTCAATTCTTTAATAATGAAAACTGAAAAGACTGCAATAGCACTTTGTAATAAAACTCTTTTTTTTTCTTCCATGTCAAAAGCAAGAATTTGAAGTGAGTTGCTCAAGCAAAATCCCCCAACGTAAAAGAGCCAAAAATATCAAGTTTGGAATTATTTCCATTTATTTTTCATTTTGGGGATATGGAAACAAAAGTCCAGCATTTCTATGAATTGACACTTGGAGATTGCTTCTCACTTAATGGTACAAGAAAAAAATTATTTCTAGATATATACTTATTAATCCTAATTTGCATACATACATATATATATATATATATATATATATATATATATATATAACGTGTGTGTGTAAATGTGCTCAAAAATATGAGTGTTCACAAATATGTACCTAATTATGGCAAAGCAAATTCCAGTTAACTTCATTTTATGTATTCTGTAATTTATTAGAATATTTAAGTTTTGTATGATTATCTCCCTTAGATATTAACTTTTTAACTTATTACTTAACTTTTTTATTTTTTGTTCTTCTTCTTTTTATGTGCCATGAAGGAGGAAGGGAGGGCCATGATCGTCTTTCAGGACATAGATGATCATAGCCCTCCACTTTCCCTTATCCCTTGTGGTTCTCAACAAGTTTTGTGCTTATGTCAACTCTCTCAGACCATGCTCCACCATCCACCTGCTCAAGCTTACAAAATATGTCATGCACTGCTTTCCCCTGTCTTTTTCCCTCTATTCATCCTCATAAGTATCAGATTCTCCAGGCCCTCCTTTCTCATCACATGTCCCAGAAATTTCATCTGCCTCTTCTTTGTTAAGCATAAGCTTCCTTTTTGTTTGCATCCTCTCCTAGACCTCATCGTAGCTCACATGCTTGGTCCATGATATCCTCACCATCCTTCTATAGAACCACATCACCACCTCGAGTCTCTTCTTCATTCTTGAGGATACCATCCAACATTGGCTGGCATATAGGAGAAAAGATGTCTCGTAGCAGCTCAGTACTCTTTTCTTTGTCACCATAGAAATCCTCCTGTTTCACAGTACTCTACCTAACTTCTGGAATGCATCCTTGGCTGTTCCAATCCATCTTCGGATCTCAGTGTCACATCTACTGTCCTCTGTCAGAACACTTCCCAGATACTTAAACTTCCGCACATATTTGATTTTAGTGTCCCCAATCTGCAAATCGCATTTGGTATCATCCTTTTACTGATGACCATGCATTCTGTCTTCTTGTAGTTTATGGTTAGTCCTTTCTTCTTGCTCTCCCTCACTACCTTCTGTAGGAGGTTTCATAATTTCTTTGCTATATCTGCTATCAGGACCATGTCATCTGCGTATCTTATGTTGGTAAGGTTGTGGCCACCAATAATGAATCCTGGTAGGATCTCTAGTTCCCTCAGAATTGTCTCACTGTATAGGTTGAATAAGTCTGGTGAGAAGACACATTCTTGCCTTATGTCTCTTTCTATTTTTGTATATTCGCTGAGCTCATTCTCAATGCAAATGCATGCCATTTGCTGCCAGTATAGGTTGTTGACTATTCTGATATCTTTCCCGAATATATCAAGGTGGCTGAGCAGTTCTAGCAGGCCTTGTGGTGTACTTTGTTGAATGCCTTTGCATAGTCTATAAAACATAGATACACGTCCTTCTGCATCTTTATTACTCTTTCTAATAATATTCTAAGCATGAATATCATGTTCCTTGTTTCGGTGTCTTTGATAAACCCGCGCTGTTCTTGTTCCATCTCTGGCCCAATTCTGCTGCGTGCTCTATTCATCATTCCAGCCCACAAAAAAAAAAAAACTGATTTTAAGCTTTAATTAATCTTACTTTTGGATGAATAATATGTAACTATAGAAAAAAAAATAAACATCTCAATTGAGACACTTTTACATCATTCATTTTACTTTTATCATTTATCATCATGATATATTTAATCATTATATTGTCATCTGTTGACATCATTTTAATCAGCATCATTATCTTCATCCATGTAATTATTTAAAGCACACTTGTTTTCAGTTATCAAAGTGACTTTTGAAGCAATTATGGTATATTTCTGTTTCTTCATCATCTGATAACCATCTTCTCTCTTCACACTATGAATAGTGGATGTCAAATGAGGGAAGTATTCTTGTAATTCAACTGGGATTGAAACTGCAACTTCTGACAACACCCTAAAATTATTAGATACCTTTCCAAAATAAATGAAAGAGGAGTTCTGATGGAAAAAGTGTAACTTAACCATGAATGGGTTATGAATGAAACTAGCATGGTGATGTATGTGTTGTGTTTCCCAATTTAGTAGTAGAGGCTGGAATGTGTGTTGTAAGTGAAAGAGTCAGAATTAAGTTTAGATGCAAGAGGTTGGAGTCTTTTTCCCTTAAGTTTTTTTTTTTTTTTTAACTCAGTTCAGTTATGTGGATTGAATAAATCAAAAAACAGGACTGGAAAGAAAATGATGAAATTAGAAACCTTACACATATAAAGTGAAGTACCAAAA
>CAHIKZ030000523.1:690000-846557 GCA_903632075.3 Acanthosepion pharaonis | reverse complement strand
TAATGCTAGGAAATGCCACGAACACAACGATAAAAATAGAGAAAGGGGATGAGATAGGAAGAGCAACGCCCCACAACTGTCATAAGGCAACAGGTGAGCAAAAACATTTAGCTCATGTTCAGGTAAACTCGATAGTAAACGAGGAGGAAATACTGGCACCGTCTGAACACATGGGGGAGCATAAGGCGACTAATACTTAAGAATAAGGACGTGGTGGCTAACTCTGATGAGGACTTGGGTCGGACACAAACAGTGCAGATGAAGATTGACACAGGGGATCACCCACCAATAAAATTAAAACCGTATCGGACACCGATACACAAACGTCAACTGGTGGAGGATGCAGTCAATGATATGCTGGAATCAGGGGTGATCGAACGCTCTAAATCCCCTTGGAGTTTTCCAATAGTAGTAGTCAGTAAGAAAGATGGAGGACATAGGTTTTGTGTCGATTTTAGAGCCTTGAATAAAATCACGAGGCCCATGGCCTACCCCTTGCCAATGATTGATGATATCTTGGCTTTGTTGGGAAAATCTAAATACTTTTCTAAAACGATCTAAGATCAGGATATTGGAAGGTAGCTTTACATGAAATGACCGAGAAAGACAGCATTTGCATGCCACGCGGATCTGTATCAGTTTAGAATAATGCCATTCGGACTCGCCAATGCCCAGAATTTTTCAGCAGCTTATGTCAGTAGTTTTTTTTGGGGGGAGCAATTTGCAATGGCTTACTTGGACGACATATTGATTTTCTCCGCCAGTGAAAGTGAACACCTTCAGCATTTGCAAATTGTTTTTTTCCAATTGCGGAAAACACGGGTTAAAGATTAAGCTATCTAAGTGCCAATTCATGCATAAAGAAACAAGGTACTTGGGATACATAATCAACAAACAGGGGTTAAACCAGATATGGATAAAGTTGAGGTGATCAGGGCAATGCCTGCACCAAAAAACGATTCGGCAGGTTAGGGCTTTATAGGGGCGATAGGTTACTACCGGAGATTCATTCCGGCATTCTCTAGGATAGCCACACCACTTATAGCATTAACAAAAAATATGCTAGATTCAAATGGACGGAAGATTGCCAAAGATCCTTGATGCCCTGAAGGAACAGCTGACTGCTGTCCCCCATTGGCTTATCCAGATCTGAATAGGCCCATGATACTGTACACTGATGCGAGTGATCAGTGCATTGGGGCATGTCTGACCGAGCCCTGTCCAGACAAGGATGACCCCGTGCCAGGGATACCAGAGGAGGTACCCATCTACTTCTTATCTCACCGGCTCTCCCCTACTCAGCAGAGGTGGCCTGTGATCGAGAAAGAAGCCTATGCCATAGTCTATGCATTACAAAATCTCGACTATTACCTGAGCGGAGCGAATTTTATAATCAAGACTGACCATAAACCCCTACAGTATTTATTTGAAGCGGAACTTACCAACAGGAAAATACAACAATGGGCCATAAAATTGAGCGGGTATAATTGTAAAATAGAGTATTTGGCGGGGAGGGACAATGCATGCGCCGATCTGCTGTCTCGAATCCCTCGGGCGTTAGAAGAGGAATCTGTAAACATTATACCTGAGGTGGATGACAGGGCGTACCAGATAAACGTGATTAACTCTCAGCGAATTGAGGATCGAACCGGCTTAGGGGAACTGGAAGACTCGAGTGACATTGAAGGGGACCGACCCCCCGAAATATTCTGCAAGTACGAAATGGACGATGAAATTAAGAATCTAAAGGAAGCAATAGAGGCGTGCCGGGTAACTGAAGCATGTGCACGAAAATACCTAATACAAGAAGATAGGTTATATTATCTCTCCGACAGGGATGGGGAAGTGAGGCCCCGGCTGTACGCAGCCAGATCACTCCGACGTAGGATACTAGCACAGCACCACGACACCCTAGGACACATGGGCATAGATAAAACGTACGGACTTATCAGTAGGGAAATATTACTGGCCGGCTCTATACAAAAAGTGACTGCATATGTGAATAGCTGCATCACATGTCAGGTCAGAGCCGATAAACATACGATAGGACCACTTGTGGAAACGGACACTCCAGCCTATCCATTTGAGAAGGTTAGCTTAGATATTTCAGGGCCGTATGGCGAAACTCCTCGCGGAAACAATTACATAGTCAGCTTTGTCGACTGGCTTACCAACTGGCCAGAAGCTTCGTAAAAGATAAAAAGGCTCAGACGGTAGCCAATTTAGTTCTGACAGAGATATTCCCAAGATATGGCGCCCCTTAGAGTTAGTGACAGATAATGGAACTGAAAACGTCAATGAGATAATGAGGAGACTCTCAACAGTTTGAATATAAAGCACATAACCACATTCCATACCATCCACAGAGCAACGCAAAGGTAGAACGCTTCCACCGATCCTTAGGGTGATATTTTTAGCCAAATTAGCAATAGGGGGAGAATGAGAACTGGGATCTGTATCTAACTCAAGCATTAGCTGCAGTGAGATTTTCTATGTGCGAGACAACAGAATACTCGCCATATTATATGCTATTTGGACGCGACGTGATTCTGCCGGTAGATAATCTGTTGAACCCTCGTAGAAGGTACATGGGCGAAGATCACCATCGTCTTATAATCGAACAACAACACAAAATCTCTTCGTCCAAGCTCAACGGAGGATTAAACGGCTCAGAAGAGGAGGAACCACAATGTTAATAAAAACCGCCGAGAAGTAAAATTGAGAGTTGGGGATCCAGTGTATTACAAGAAGCATGTTAGACAAGGCAAATTAGATCTGAAATGAAGACCCTACTATAGAATAACTGAACAAACAGGACCAGTTACATTCGTAATTTGGGACCAGCTTAGTGGAAAAATCAAGAGGGCGCATGCCAATGATTTAAAGTTAGCTGAACTCCGAAAATGGGAAACACCCACGATGGAAAGTGGTGAAAGACCAATCAGACCATCAACGTTGGCGGCTCCCACCTCAGACCGAGAATCCGATATCGAAAACTCGAGTCGGAGAGAACCTCCATAAAATTTACTGAAAGTTATCGCCACTCCAGGGAGAACCCTAACCTCCTCTTCATCAGCAGGACCACGAAGAGTGGGATTCTGAGGACGACATCCCTTTGGCAGAACTGAGGTCGAACAATAAGCGATCCCCTCATACGGAGGAGGGTGGAGAGAATGAGGACGAGGAAGGTGTGCCCTTGAGTAGGATACAGTCTAAGTTACAAGACGAAAGTGGACTAGGAAAAAGCACTAGCTAGAACCAAGTTCATGTTGCTCACTGCAGCGGAAGCGGAAAAATGCAGAATGGACATGCTGGGAACATGCCCCTCAAGGAGTCCTATATATGGCACTGGATGGCATCAAACCTGTTTACTTGGGTTATTTAATGGGAACAAAGAGGAGATTAAACGAACCTGCAACATAGAGGTATCAAAAAGCAAATTGATGCCACAAGCCATAGGGCTTGTCAGACGGGGTGTAGGCGGTAGCGTTGGAGACAAAGTTAGATTTGTCCCAGGTATGCAAAGGAGGCCAACACTAACCATTACATCCACCCCGCCCTATCTATTATAAAGCTTACCTATGGGGTGCACAGCCTTCGGCACGTATATCACACTTCCGCCTTTTTACCAAGCGGAAGAGAGATTTGAATCTAGAGATTCTTTCCTTGCTCTCTCAAACATCTCATCGGATCGTTGGACAGACTTGTAGGAAACCTCTCGTTAGAACATCGTTGAATTTTACTGCGAAACTCCACAGCTATTAGAGAAAATAGAAAGAATCGATTTACAAGACTTAGTTGATCAACTAGAGACGATAGATGGGAAGGCTCTTCCCCAGGAGTTGGACCACTAAATCTGTAGCCTTGTTATCAGTTGGGGATGTATTTTGGTGGGGATAATATTAATGATAATTCAGGTAGTTTGGGGAAGACAGTGGTTAAAAAGATGTAGAAGAATTATGCCGGCAAAAAAAAGGGTGGATCACCTGTTGAAACCACGGAGTCCCAAGGGGACAGAGAACCCTGAAACTGATCCTGAGAAAGGAACCCAGGCAGAGGAACGGTTGCAACTAACGGCCGTACGATTGAGGGGTTAAAAAAAAAAAAAAAAAAAAAAAAAAAAAACTGATATTCCATATTCCTCTTCCTTCTAATGGACAGGGTGCTCCAGGAGCATGCACATGAAGAAAAAATGTGTGTACTTTAAAAAAAAAAAAAAAAAAAGAAAAGAACTGATATTCCATATTCCTCTTCCTTCTAATGGACAGGGTGCTCCAGGAGCATGCACATACAGGAAAAATATGTGTACTTAAAAAAAAAAAAAATGAAAAAAGAAAAGAACTGATATTCCATATTCCTCTTCCTTTTAATGGACAGGGTGCTCCAGGAGCATGCACATACAGGAAAAATATGTGTACTTAAAAAAAAAAAAAATGAAAAAAGAAAAGAACTGATATTCCATATTCCTCTTCCTTTTAATGGACAGGGTGCTCCAGGAGCATGCACATACAGGAAAATATGTGTACTTTAAAAAAAAAAAAAAGAAAAGGAAAAAAAAAATAAGAGGAAGGGAGAGAGCAAGAAACAACTGTGCTTGAAAAAAAAAGGAGAGATAATGATGATGATGAAAAAAAAATATTTTTGAGAAAAACAGGAAGAAACATTTTAGAAACATTTATGTTTTTTTGTTGTTGTTCTGTTTAAAAGAAAAAATGTAAGAAAGGAAAATGGAATAGGTTTGGAGAACTTTAAACAGTTGAAAAAGAGACTGATAATGAGGAACAGTTACATCGCTCCTATATTTATGCAGTGGACTTGCTCAGAGTTATGTCTATTATATTTGTGTTATTTAATTTTTTTTCTTTGGGGGAGAGGGTGAAAACACTCCCCTCTCTAGATTTTATTGGGTAAACTATGCTTCAATTATTCTGTCGGGCGCCATTGACCCCATTGGGAGGGGGCGTCCTCAGCAAATTTCCATCATGACGGAGCAGGAAGGCCCAGGGATTTGTGGCTTATCTTTCAGGGCTGGTAACAGGAGTTGAATTGACAAAGAGTAGAATCTCTTCCAGAAATAAAAGGGAATGGATGTAAATCGGAAAGCAAAACTTTAAGTTGGGAAAGGTGTTCATTAACGAAGAATTGATATTCAAACGTAGCGATAAACCAACTTTCATTGATCCCACCAGCTACGAAGACAAAATTGATGAATTGGTTGTGAAAAAAAGAAAAATGGGTTGAGGAAATACAAAGAATGGTAAATAATGCCAAATTGATTAGTAAGAAAGTTCATAATTATTGGTTATGGAGAGGAGGAGAATACCCCTGTGGAATCAAAATAATTTTTGTGGCGATGGCGTGCCGACCTGAAGAAGCACCGTGTCATGATTTTGTTTTTGTTTTTTATTGTAATTTATTAACATAAATGACAAGATCCGTTGGGGGAGGTAATGTGACACGATAACTAGGCGTCTATTAAGGTTGATTTGTAAAATATGTATTTTATTTTAATAAATTAAGAATAGAAAACGGTTAAGAATAGAAAAATAGTTTAAAAAACATGTGTTTCGTTTAACAAAAGTACTAAGGGAAAAAGAAAAGGAAAAAAAAATAAATAAACGCTTTTTCTTTTATAAGTAAATTTGTGGAAGAGAAAAGGGCATCAGATTACTGTTAAATCCTACCAGTCATCCAATAAAATATTTGACTAAGTGATTTGATGTGATAAAAAGATAAACGTTTAGGAAATAGATTTTAAAATGACCAGGTCAAAAAAAAAACCGTCTTTACTCTTTACTGTATCTCGACAACACATTAAGGAAATAAAGAAAAAGATAACAGAATTTTCCCTTTCTCCAGGCAATAAAAAAGAAAAGGGCTATAAAAAACATCCGACGGCCTTCACACGAAGATTTGTTAAGATAAAAGATTTTAAAAATCCTGGAAAATACATCGTGGAGGCCGATTGCAGACAAGATATCCGCAGGATTTTTTACACATCAAAGAAAGCAAAATTTAAGTACCTTTGAAATTTTGAACTTACAGTCGCCAATGCTTATCTTTTGTTTTCACCCGGTGGTCTAGGGACTTCCGATTATTTCAATATAAATACAAGTGATTTTTCCGAGCCGAGCAGTTCAGCCGAGCGTGTTGGCGAAGTAGCCACGTGTGTCAAGCACACTGAAGAAGTGAAACTCCGTTCGTCTGAGTCGGTCGGTTCGGCATTGATCTCCATTAGTTAGAGTTAGAGCTGAGGTCACATCGCCTACCCCAACGACAAGACTAAGTCTGAACGAAATAAAGCTTGATTAAACTCATCTAAGTTGTGGAAGTTCGTTCCTTCAATGCTTTATCTTGTGCCCCCAGCTTGAGACTTCGACTTTTTCAACCAACCCCCGGCAACATCACAGCGTGGAGAACGGACGCCGGAGAAATTGTACGGAGCTCACAAGGGGTGTTACAAAGTACACAAGGCCGATACGAAGACAAAGAAAGTTCGGTGGAAAAAAAATCAAAATTTCAGAAAAGAATACCGGTTCTGTACTTCTTGCCATGAACCAGGGAAGGAATAATGTCCAGACAGAAAAACGTGTCTAAAGTCCCGAGGCGGGAATCACCTCACGGTAAATGCAAGTTGGGGAAGAAACGGGCTCAGACAGTGCGCACACAGCAACTGAATGGAGATAGTAGCAGTAATCAGTCGGATTGAGCACGTGGATATGGTCGCGACTGAGAGGAAAGCTATCAGTCTTGCAAATGGGACAATTCGAACTAAAAATGGTGGTGATCGAGGAAATAATTGCGTTTTAGCTTGTTAGCGGACCTTCAGTGAACTTGTTAAGTGCTTAACACGTTCATGAGAGGAATCTGAAGCCCTTTGACAAGAGCCTGGACATGTGGAATGTGACAGAAATGAAACCAGTGGGCGAGTAAAAAATTGACAAACCCCCCAAAACGTAAAGAGGAGTTTCAGATGGTGGCTAGAGTCTCATAGGAAAAGAGAGTGATCACACAAAAATTGGATCCAGTTCTCTCGGAATTCAAGGATATGTTTGAATAAACGCTAGGCAAACTGTCTGGTGAGGTATATTCGGATGTGGAGCAAATTATAGCCCCACATATTGCAGCAGCACAGAGGGTTCCAGTAGCTATCAAAGAGGATTAAAAGCGGAATTGGAGAGGCTAGTGGAAAAAAAACTACTTGAGTTAGTTAATGGACCAACAGCATGGACTGGTGTGTTAGCATTGATGATGAAGAAAAATGGGAAGCTTCGGGTCTGTACAGACCCAAGACAACGAAACAAGGCTCTAAAAAGGGGACATTTCCAGTTACACCGGTGTTTGAAGTTCTGTTGCCCGAACTTGCTGTTAGTAAAGTATTTTCAACCCAGGATCTGAGAGATGAATTTTGCAGCTTGATGAGGAAAACAGTCGTTTGATTACATCACTACTTCATTTGGCCAGTACAGGTGGAATGTGCTACAATTTGTAATTTCTCCAAAACCCGAAATCTTTCAGAAGGTCATATATGATAACATTTCTGATCTGGAGGTAGTGTTTGGGAGAAGAAAAACGATGAAAGAAGACACATCTGACCATGAGAGAAAGCTTTTATAGAGATTTCAGGAAATACGTCTAAACCCCTAAAAGTGAACCTTCGACAAACTTCTCTGTCCTTCACGGGACATATAATAACAAGTGAAGGGTTATACCCTGATCCAGATAAGATAAATGCTATTAGGGAGATGCCTTGTCCGATAGATGTGAAGGGAGTTCAACGGTTACGAGGTCTTGTAAACTACCTTGCAAAGTTCTTACCACATTGATGCCTCCAGTTCGCCATTTTACGAAGACAAACACCCTGTGTACTTGGTCTCGGGCACATGAAGAGGCTTTCGAGAAGGTTAAGATGGTGGTGAGGGAAGCACCTGTGCTGAGATAGTATGACCACAACAAACCTCTGGTCATTCAGTGTGATGCAAGTTAGGTTTTAGGAGCCGCACTGCTCCAAGAAAGCCAACCCTTGGCTTATACCAGTCGAGCCCTTACCGACATAGAAACTCGGTGTGCGCAGATCGAAAAGGAATTACTGGCAGTGGTCCACGCATGTGAACTTTTTCACCAATACACATTTAGCCAGCACATTACTATTCTGAGTGACTACGGACCTCTTGAAACTATAATGTAAAAGGACTTGGCAAATTGCCCAAAGCGGCTGCAGAACATGTTCATGCGCCTGCAGAGATACAACGTCACAGTGTGATATCATCCGGGGCAAAGTGGGTTTGTCGCAAACATACTTTCAAGGGCCTACATCCATGGTGTCAACCGTGTAAATGAGGAAGATGAGGAGTACATCCCTGTGACAGAAAGAAGGCTATCCGAGCTGAGAACGGCAACCAGAGGTGACTGATCCATGATGCAGTTGCCGTGGGTCATATTAGAAGGATGACCAGATGAAAGATTACACCACGACCCAGAAGTGAGGCGGTATTTCAGTTTTCGGCATGAAATGACTGTTCAGGATGAGCTGGGTAGCCGTGTGATATTCGGATAGGGTGCTACCGAAGAGTACGGGAATGTTTATAATGGCCGAACATGAGCAGCATTATCAGAACATACATCGCAAAATGTTCGACATCTTGGAAATATGAAGTAGCAAACCCTATAGAGCCTCTCTAATGGTTCATGAAATTTCTAAGAGATCCTGGGCAAAAGTTGGAGTGGGCCTATTCCTATTTGGGGGCAGAGATTATCTATATTAGTAATTTCTGGGAAATCGATCACCTTCTCGGTACGGATCACCAAGGCAATGAACCCCAAATTGAAGCACCATTTTGCAAGATATAGTATCACAGACCAAATTGTCACGGACGATGGGCCTCAATTCTGGAGCCAGGAGTTTGATGTTTTTGCGATGAAGTGTTGTTTACACACACGCCCATTAGCCCTTACAACAGCAAAGCTAATGGCAAAGTGGAATCTGCGGTAAAAAGGGTAAAAAATCTTTTCCGGAAAGCCAAAGCCGCGCAGGCGGATCCATATTTAGCAATGTTGGATTACCGAAACACACCCGCAAAATATTTTCTGTCACCGGTAGAGAAGCTTATGTCAAGGAAGACAAACTCTTCTGTCAAGTATAAATGACCTGCTAAAACCGGAAATGCCCAGAAATATAAAACAGGGATTGACTCGAGAAGGTAGAAAGCAAGAACCCTTCTTCAATCAGAAGGTCAGATCCTTGCCGCCTCTATTTCCAAGGGAAAAAGGAATAGTAACCAAGCAACTGGATACAAGGTCATATCACGTTGATGTCGATGAGGAGCTGCGCCGACAAAACCCGATCGACTTGAAAGAAACAGCAGAGGCACCCCCAAGTCCATCCGTGGGGATTCAGCTATACCCAGTCCAAGGCAATCACTTAGGCACTACTTCCAAAGCAGCAAATTTGACACCTCCACCGGCTATAAATCCAGACAATAGGAGGAACCCAAAGACACCTCATCATGACGATTCAGTGAAGAAAACCCGTTCATGGAGAATAATCAGAACACCAGCAAAGCTGAAGAACTAAAAAAGAAAGTTGAGTGAAGGGACAGAGTAATCTCTGTAAGGCAAGAGGGTGGTCTACCCAGTGAATGCCTTGGTCACTCATCTCTTGTTCATTCCCATTAAAAAAAGAAAAAAAAGTCTTTTCAAAAGGGGAAAGATGTTTCATGAGATAGCGCTTACGTAGGCTTAACCGCTCATGTGATGTAGTCGTGCGGGTAGTTCGAATTAGCACGGACTACTGTGAAGATGGACATTTCAACACGTGTGGTCCAGTGTCCGTGGCCATAAGCGATATTGGGCATGGAACAACTTCTCTTCCAACTAATGAAAATGCAACCCTCAAATAAAAAGAGGAGGAACACGGCTGCAAAAAAGATGGATGTTTGCTGGATAAGGGTTTAGTCATTGTGATTGGAAAGAAATTAACCAAAATAAGAGAGGCTCTACGTATAACTTCCGTTTAAAAAAAAAAAAAGAAGAAAAGGAACGACGAAAAACAAAAGGATTTTGACCAATCAAAAAAAAAAAAAAAATATAGAGGAGAAAGAAAGATAATGAGACTTTGGATGTTAGCCGAAATTAAACTTCGCACCAGTATTCTGGAGTGTTGTCTTCTATATAATAAATGCGAATGTCAGTGTGTCACATTTTTTTTCAACTTTACTCCGAGAGGGCGTAGCCCAACATATACCATTTGGCATCAGGTAGACTCCATGAGCAAATTAAAAATATTCCGGGCCGGATCTGAACCCGTAATCCTGAAATTTTGGATTCCCAAGTTTTCATTACTGCCATTGTTTCCGACGATTTTTTGCGACAGATTTTTTGTATAACAATTTTTATAACTTGGAAAATAAATTTAGGAATAATCGAAAATAATTGCGAATTAAGCGAAAGTCACCCATGAAATAAAAATAATTGTTTGTACGGAAAGTAAGGATCTACGTACATGAAATTGTCATTATGGTGGCAGACGAATTATCGTTGAACTTTTAAAAAGGAAAGCTGAAATATTAATGCAATACTTAAATGCAGCGATTAATTTTGAGTTCTACTGTAGTTTATTGTTGCCTATCGTGCCTACTCCTCTTACTTATTGTGATGAACGCAGAAGGCCCAATCAAGAGCCCTCTGCAGGAGATAGCTAAAAAAATACCGCTCGATAGGGCGGCTTTTTTTAGCCTAGTAAGAAATATAAACGGACAGCTGAGAGTCAGAAATAAAGAAGGGACTGTCAGAGAAACCACCCCAGCGGCTCGCTTGATGAAATTAAGCGGTTTTAAGACATTTTTCCGCTCTTCTGAGGACTGAGAAAATAGCAGAGTGACGCCCGCAACATGTTTCCAAAGTAAACACACTCTCGACTGCTACCAAAATCCGACATATAAACTATCAACTACCGAACCGAACAGACTTTCGCCAACCAAAAGTACCAAAAGGATTTGCTCTCTAGTCTAAATCGAAATCAAACAAATAAACTTATATAAACTAATATCATTATATACTTTTTTTGTTTGATTCTGTTCGTTTATTTCCGATAAATATTTTTAACTAATAAAAAACGCTCTGTCATTTCTCCACAAGTTTATGGGTCCATTGTTTCTGATAGAAAAACATTATAAATCGAACCAACCTCTAAAAACGTTTTCTAACCATGTTACGGTCACATATTCGATATATTTCATAGTTAGGGAGCCTTAGAATAAGAATAAGAAGGCCAAACTTTATGTGAAGAAAGCTTTTTAAAAGTAGGATGTTTTTTTTTTAAGTTTGCTCCAAAAACCAAAAGAAATGTAAAGAAACCTCGGAGAACGTATACGAATATTATGCCAAACCAAATTAAAAACTTAAATAAAGTTTTTGTTCTAGAAATAACTTTCTTAAATATATATATAAAAAAGTGTAACCCGAATATAAGAGAAACCCGGATATAAGAGAGATTTTCTCTGGTCCCAAATTAGAGCCCATACTTACCTAAACAAAACAGACCAAAAAACCCGGATATAAGATACTTCTTCTCCGGTCCCGACAACTCTCTTCGGGTTACAGTGTATTCCTTAAAAAATACTTGATATTTCATTACGACTTTTTAAAGTCATCACATTGTTCGTTACAAGAATTTCTTTTATGCTTGAAAAAAAAATCAATAAATGTAAATTGTAAAGTTTTAAAAACGCTATTTTCTAGTGTGCACGGCACCTGTTTTTTTTTTTTGTTTGTTGTTTTTTTTTTTTTTTTGGCAAGGAGGTATCAGAAAGGACAATTCTGAATTACTACCTTTGACTAATTCTCCGTATCGGAAGACTGATATAATAATAATTCAGTAACTATTAAATTCAGATTAATTAAAAAAGAAAAAAAAACAAAAAAAAAAAAAACACGGGGTGCAATTAACTAGATATTTTAATTTTATTTAAAAAGAACAAAACGAACAGTACCCGGATGAATTTCAAAATCACACTGAAAAATAACAACATTTTCAAGTAAAGTGTTTTTAAATTTAAACAAAGCAATTTAATCTTTTTTTCTTTTTTTTTACCCATTTGTTTCAACTTTGATGTGAATTGTGAACTATACAAAAAATTGGGTAAGTTGACACTTCTTAACAGAAATCCCACAAAAAAAACCCAACCAGTTTTGTTTTTCATAGTATTTTTAGATCTGCATGGTAAGTAGAAAAATTAAATTAAATACGAATAATTTTGCTCTGAAAAATAAAAAGAATTAGAAATCAGTATTTAAATGATTTTTACAAAAAAAAACAACAAAAAAAAAAAACAGTAAAATTTTTACTGTTTTTTTTTTTTTTTTTGTTTCCTAATTAAGAGCATCACAAAAAAAAATGAAAAATTCATTGATTTTGTTAGCTCTTCCAATGAATCAATTCGTAGTTTTGACACGTCAAAAAATATTTTAAAAAAGCGATACCTCATGTTTTAATAATAATAAAAAACATGGTATTTTTTTCGGGTCAATTTATAACTTACCTTTCTACTTTGCTTTAACTCGTAGATATTATTCTCTAATAATAGTGAATTTTATTGTCTAAAGAAAGGTGGGAGGGGAAGTGATACCAGGTATACCCCTGAAATTAAGAAACCCATCCATCTACCCAAATCGAATGTGGACTTGTGCACGAACGTCCCCCACCACGAGGGATGTATGTGGCACAAGGCCGGTTTAGCGTGGGTTCTTCGAGCCCGTAGGCTCGGCCAAAAATATTCCTTCTGAACCCGTATAAACAGGTTCAGGGCCTGTCTACCTCCCCGGACGAAACTCTGCTCTGTGGCAAAGCTTCGCCCTGGTTCCTCTCCGCCAAAGCAGAGTTCGACAGTCATAAACCGTTTGCAACAGACAGACGTTTTAGTGATTTTCCAAGCGTAGCTTAGATGTGGCACAAGGCCGAAAGTATGTGGCATCCAGTGAGGATCGAACTCACTACTCATTGTTAGTGAGACAAGCTTGCTAACCGGTGGTGCCGAGGCGTATGCATGGTTTGCCAGAAAATAATAACTCACTAGATAATTATTGCCTCACATATGGTAATTTTTCATCTTCCTCGATTATCGCGACCAATCGAAAAATTTAACTCTTCAATAAAAGCCGTTGCTTATTGACTTGACGAGGAGGCATGGGTGTTGGTTCGTGAGTGGGGCTCCTGCGGCATAATTTGTGAGTTGGTATTGTTTTATTTTATTTTATTTTGTGACTTTGGCAATCTATTTTATTTTGCCTCGTGGACTTAAAGTTATTGTTTTTTTTTTGGTGTTTTTTGGTCATGACGAAACTGAATTTGAACTTTTTCACCGCCCCTGTTTTGGACAATCAAACACTAACACTGGCTAAAAAATGTTTATTGCTTAAAAAAAAAAATGCATTTTATTTTAGAAATGAATCTTCCTTGAAACATTTTTTACATTTTACTTTCTTTAGTAACTAGTTTTAATTTCAAGTTAACAGATTAAATTTAATACTTCCAATAAGCAAAATACTTTTTCGCTCCGAATTTAATTGATTTGAATCTTACTATTTTTTTTCTTTAAATCACTAAAATCGGCCATATTGACAAATCTGACAACACTGTATAATTCTCTTTATTAAGAAAATCTTTCAAAAATAAAATATACTTTTCTGAAACTGAGGAATATTAACTGATTTAAATCTAAATTAAAACAAGCATTAAGCTTAAAATATCACAGAATATTCACTGAATTATAGTAAGAATTTTACATTTATGATTAGTAAATATATTTTTTTACTTAACAATATCACCTAACTTTTACAAATTAATACAGAATTTTAAGATTTAAAACTTTATAAATTTTTCATTTTTTTTTTTTTTTTTTTTTTTTTTAATGTAAACAATTCTAAAATTGATTATTCATTAAATATTTTTTCTCAATACAATAGTTTCCATGACATATCATCTTTATAAAAATAATTAAGAAATTAATTCAAAAAATTAATTATTTTAGTTTTATTACATATTTTTTATTTTACAATTCCGAGCATGTTTTCTGTAACTGGGGGTTCTTAAACCCACCCTCAAAAAAATTTAAAATTTTCCAAGGACTTGACCATATAACTAATATAAACATTAAGAAACATAAATTTCTCAATTTCATAAAATTAAATTAGTGGTGCAGGGTTAACAGCTGTAACAAAAGAAAAAAACAAAAAAATTTCTAAAATAAAGACCTGATTTCACTTGACAATTTTTTGATTTTTGCAAGAATTTCCAAAACAATGGGTTTTCATCACAAGACATCGAAATTTCTTGTACTAATTTATGGTCACCTACTAATGCAAGAAAAACAAATTTTTAGCCAATATTTTGAAGGTTCTAAAAAGGATTAAAAAATATAGTAATCAAAAAATGCTTTGGTCTTTTGTCTTAATAAGATCTTGACAATTAAACTGGGCATTTTTTCATAAATGTAAGCTCATTTTTTTAGCAAATCTTTAGATGTATGTAATTTTTATATTTTTATAAAGCTAAATACCTGAAGGTGTTCTTCTGTTACATCATGAAAATTTTTTTTTTAATCTTGAGAATGAACACATTGAAAATATGGTCCAAAATTTTTAAAAGAATTCAAGTCAAAAATTGAGGATTGCTGATACCTAATTTTAATAATAAAAGGTAATCAAAAAAGAACTTGCCATTTTATTTATTTTTTTGTTAGAAAAAAAAAGGTATACAGCAAGATTGACAGACTGTTAGTCCTCAAAGCAATCCTCATTGGCATTCAGAAATTTTTGTCAAAGTACCTCCAGCTGCACAATGCCCTAGCAGTAAAAATCAAGTGCCATGGATGCAAAGAAATCTGAGTGCATGCTACAAGTCTGACATATTTGCAAAACATTTACCTTGAAGGTGATTGTCCAGGAAATGAAAAGCAGTAATCTGGTGGCACAAATCCGGGGAGTAAAGTGAATGGCACAACTAAGTTGCCCTATTGTATCCTTGGCCACATGAGGCATACTATTGTCATGGAGGAACAATACAGTCTTGTGATTAACCAATGGGAGTGTCATACAAGACCCACTCTTTGTCACTGGTGAGCACTCTATCAAATATGGGTACATTGCAGTGCCAAGAAAGCAGTGAGAAACAGTTTGTCTCTCGTTGCTTTTTGGCTTCTGACAATGTGAGGGGTACCCACTTGCTCAACTTGTATGCCTATCCTATGCAGTGCAGGTGAGGTCTATTTCATCAGAGACCTGGAAGCATGCAGGGTTCATTGCAAAGGGACAGATCTCCCAACTTGAACCCCTGGAACCAATGCTTGGTAGTGTGTTCACTCCCAGCATTATCCCCAAAGAGGCTAGCTGCAGAAAAGCCCACATTGGTCATAAAGTAGACAACACCAAATAAACTGCTTCAACACCATCATATTTCCTTGCCACCTTTTCAAGCTATGACTGATCTGTGTATGCAGTGCACCTGTATTGTCAAGAGCAATATCCCCACCCCTACCACTTTCCTGGTACATGATTGACTTATTTGAGTATCAGTGACCACTTCTTCCCTCATGATGTAAAAAAAAATGGCAAGGACTTTTTGGTTACCTTAAAATATAGGATTTTTTGTTGTTGTAAAAGTTTTTTTAATCCTTCAAAATTTTGGTTAAAAATCTTGTTTTTATAGGAACAATGTGAGACCTTAAATTTGTATGGGAAATTTAAGGTTTTCTGATAAAATAAGTTATTCAGTTTGCAGTTCATTAATTAATTATTTAAATAATATAAATTAAATAATTATTAATTAATAATTTCTTCAGTTTGCAATTCATTTATAAATGAATAAGTACAGAAAATCTCATTTAAATTGGATAATTCTGACTTTTGGTAAATTTGTAAAAATAGGGTAACTTATTTTTTTATTTCATGAAAAAAAATATTTCCATTTCAGTGGTACCTGATATATAAAAACTTTTAGATTTTCATAGTTTGCAAAATAATATTGAATTATAGCAGGATATTAAAAAAAAAAACTTCTCTCTTTTTGGTAGAAAGAAATTCATAAATTGTTTTTAAAAACAAAATCTTTGTTCATTTCAACAGCCATTACTTCCACATGATTCATTTCAATTCTAATTTGGAAAGTTTGCTTTAGGAAGTCTTTGATGGCAGAAATTATTTTTAAAATGAAACAAAAAAAGAAACAGAATTGTAAATTTTTATTATTTCACTCTAATCAAGGTGATGAATCTTCCAGCACTCTTATGTGGTGTTGATCTTTTGAAAATATTTTATTAACAATTTGTAAAATAGGGAAAAATTTATATAGATATTTTTTTATCAAAGAATTCACATTGATACATAAACTAGTGACTATTTTCATCCCATTTTTAAATTGTGATTGGTTGAACCTCACTAATTCAGCACCTTGGTGCAAAACAGATACCAGGGTAGTGGATTTTCTGAACCAATCAAGCTTGGGTTAAAAAAAAAATAATGTATATTCTCTGCAGTTGATCTTACATGCATATAATGCATAACAGAATGCTTCCTTAATGATTTCTATTCTGGGGTCATAGAAAGTTTTGTGCCTCCATGACATCAGACTTTTTTCTTATGGGCTCTACCAAGCATGATCATTTCTCATCTAGCATTCTGGCATAGCTTCCACATAATTGTAAGCATTGTAAATAATATTTGTCTACTCAAATGTGATCCTTTTATTTATTCCTATGTATGAATTCTGACCAATTGTTGTTTTGTTTTTTTGTTTTTTTTTGACAGCTTATTAATATTCCATTGTTTTTTAAAAATTCCAACATAAGGCATCTGCAATGAAATTGGTGCCATGACTAATGATTTAATACTTATGCATACAAGATATACCATGTTTAGAGCAGATAAGCAGTACAAACTCTGACCTCATCCCCTAGAGCCATTGCCATAGTGGGTGTGTCTAGAACAAGATAACCATTCCCATCCCTCTTTAGCCTGGTTTTATCCTCTTTGACTAGTTGCCATGTGAAAATTGAAGAGCCCAGTTTGAACTCAGATTTCCCTCTCCTAGACTGGCTGGCAACCAAGGCCATAGATTTTTTTTCATGCTATTAAATTGATAGCTGATAAAAGATGGCCTTTTTTCCCCTCCATAGGCATTAGTGAAAAGTTAGACAGGGACTGTCAGAATTTTAACTCTGCCTTCCAATTAAACTTCCCACATCAAAAACTTCATGCTATCTGCCAGTGTAAGTTTACATAGCAAGATACTCAAAGCTATTCCAGCTGTGAGACCCTAACCCAAGAACTAGGACAATATCAAATATATTCTACCCATTGGAATCTCCTACAGATTTTGAGTCTTATAGGTTGACACTACCAAGACAAAAGGTAAATCCAACATTCCAATTTGCACAGCCATACTTGATATTAACTTAACATTTAATGTCAATTTCTGAACACTTTTCTGAATAAGTGCTTTGCTCTTACGAAACTATTTTATTAACAATTTGTAGAAGTGAGGACAATTTATATGGACATTTCCTAATACAATCATTGACTTTTTCTGAAAGAATTTATATTGATGCATAAATTGGTGAATATAAAAATATTCACTAATTTTATATATATATATATATATATATATATATTCCCATGAGAAGTTTAATGCATTTTAAATTGCTACAGGTTCAAACTCATTCATCCAGCAGACATGGGACCGGACAGGTGCAGGATCACATGATCAAACTAGCTGCATCTAAGTTGCAATTATGTAAGCATCCACCCCAATGAAGAGATTGGCAGTCTCTCTCAGACATAGTAGATGAGGATATAAGGTTCAAATTTCAGACAAGTCACACAAGAAACCCCCCAGACACACACACAGGTGTTCAAAACTGACAAAGCTAGGAGTTGAATAAAATATAATTCTCATGTTATTTGCCATGGCACCAAATTCGTTAAAGATGGTTCATAATGGAAAGTACTGAAACTGGGTTTGAAAGAAACATTGGTAAAGTAATCTTCTTTCTAGTCTTAATATTTATAAAATATAAAGTGAGTTAATACCACATTCAGTACATTATTAATGTATATTTTATTGCTTTTTTTTATTTTTTTATTTTCACAGATGAAATCCATATTTGTGAATTTTGCCAGTCTATGTAGTGAGATCAGACTTAGTGAGCCAAATGGAAACACATGCTGGAGTGAAACCATATTCTTGTGAAGTTTGTGGATTTGCATTTTCACGGAAGACACGTTTGGTGAAACATATGCGTACACACACTGGTGAAAAACCATATTCTTGTGAAGTCTGTGGATTTGCATTTTCACACAAGTCAAATTTGGTGCGTCATATGCGAATTCACACTGGAGTGAAACCACATTCTTGTGTAGTTTGTGGATCTGCATTTTCACAGAAGTCACATTTGGTTATTCATACACGTACACACACTGGTGAGAAACCATATTCTTGTGAAGTTTGTGGACTTGCATTTTCAGACAAGTCACATTTAGTGCGCCATATGCGAATACACACTGGAGTGAAACCACATACCTGTGATGTTTGTGGATCTGCATTTTCACAGAAGTTGTATTTGTCAAGACATATGCGTACACACACTGGAGAGGAGTCATATTCTTGTGATATTTGTGGATCCGCATTTTCAGACAAGTCTGGTTTGGTGCACCATATGCAAATTCATACTGGAGTGAAACAACACTCTTGTGAAATTTGTGGATCTGCATATTCACAGAAGTCAAAACTGGTTATTCATATGCGTACACACACTGGTGAGAAACCATATTCATGTGAAGTTTGTGGATTTGCATTTTCACAAAAGTCAAGTTTGGTGCGTCATATGCGAATTCACACTGGAGTAAAACCACATTCTTGCGCAGTTTGTGGATCTGCATTTTCACAGAAGTCAGATTTGGTGAAACATACATGTACACATAAACAATATTCTTGTAAATTTTGTGGTGTGGCATTTTCAAGGAAGCCATGTTTAGTGAAACATATATGTACACACAGTGGAAAGACTTCATATTCTTGTGATATTTGTGGATCTGCATTTTCACGGAAGTCATATTTGGTTATTCATACACGTACACACACTGGTGAGAAACCATATTCTTGTGAAGTTTGTGGATTTGCATTTTCAGACAAGTCAAGTTTGGTGCGTCATATGCGAATTCACACTGGAGTGAAACCACATTCTTGTGTAATTTGTGGATCTGCATTTTCACAGAAGTCACATTTGGTTATTCATACACGTACACACACTGGTGAGAAACCATATTCTTGTGAAGTCTGTGGATTTTCATTTTCAGACAAGTCACATTTAGTGCGCCATATGCGAATACACACTGGAGTGAAACCACATACCTGTGATGTTTGTGGATCTGCATTTTCACAGAAGTTGTATTTGTCAAGACATATGCGTACACACACTGGAGAGGAGTCATATTCTTGTGATATTTGTGGATCCGCATTTTCAGACAAGTCTGGTTTGGTGCACCATATGCAAATTCATACTGGAGTGAAACAACACTCTTGTGAAATTTGTGGATCTGCATATTCACAGAAGTCAAAACTGGTTATTCATATGCGTACACACACTGGTGAGAAACCATATTCATGTGAAGTTTGTGGATTTGCATTTTCACAAAAGTCAAGTTTGGTGCGTCATATGCGAATTCACACTGGAGTAAAACCACATTCTTGCGCAGTTTGTGGATCTGCATTTTCGCGGAAGTCACATTTGGTTATTCATACACGTACACACGCTGGTGAGAAAACATATTCTTGTGAAGTTTGTGGATCCGCATTTTCAGACAAGTCTGGTTTGGTGCACCATATGCAAATTCATACTGGAGTGAAACAACACTCTTGTGAAATTTGTGGATCTGCATATTCACAGAAGTCAAAACTGGTTATTCATATGCGTACACACACTGGTGAGAAACCATATTCATGTGAAGTTTGTGGATTTGCATTTTCACAAAAGTCAAGTTTGGTGCGTCATATGCGAATTCACACTGGAGTAAAACCACATTCTTGCGCAGTTTGTGGATCTGCATTTTCGCGGAAGTCACATTTGGTTATTCATACACGTACACACGCTGGTGAGAAAACATATTCTTGTGAAGTTTGTGGATCTGCATTTTCACAGAAGTCAGATTTGGTGAAACATACACTTACACATAAACAATATTCTTGTAAATTTTGTGGTGTGGCATTTTCAAGGAAGCCATGTTTAGTGAAACATATATGTACACACAGTGGAAAGACTTCATATTCTTGTGAAGTTTGTGGATCTGCATTTTCACGGAAGTCATATTTGGTTATTCATACACGTACACACACTGGTGAGAAACCATATTCTTGTGAAGTTTGTGGATTTGCATTTTCAGACAAGTCAAGTTTGGTGCGTCATATGCGAATTCACACTGGAGTGAAACCACATTCTTGTGTAATTTGTGGATCTGCATTTTCACAGAAGTCACATTTGGTTATTCATACACGTACACACACTGGTGAGAAACCATATTCTTGTGAAGTCTGTGGATTTTCATTTTCAGACAAGTCACATTTAGTGCGCCATATGCGAATACACACTGGAATGAAACCACATACCTGTGATGTTTGTGGATCTGCATTTTCACAGAAGTTGTATTTGTCAAGACATATGCGTACACACACTGGCGAGAAGTCATATTCTTGTGATGTCTGTGGATCCACATTTTCAGAAAAGTCAAGTTTAGTGAGACATATGCGTATTCACATTAGATAGATACCATGCCCTTGTACAATTTGTGAATCTGCATTTGTAGAAAGTTCGAGTTTAGTATATCAATTGCAAACCCACACACATGATAAACCATATTCTTGTATTGTTTGGGGATATTAATTTTCAGACATATTTAGTTTCCCATATGGGGTCGCACTCTTCTGAAATACCATATTCTTGTAAAATCTAAAATTCTTTTCTGATATTTCAAATTTGAAGTGACATGTACAACTATACATTACAAACTGAATCTAACTTTTCAAGTAATTCACAGCTGAAAATGTACATGTGAACACACTGTGGTTATAAACTTTATTCATGTGAATTAATATTTATCACAATTTTTTCCTTTAAACATAAGTGTGCTAATATAGAAACCATATTGTTTGCAAGTGTGCGGATCAACCTTTTCAATAAAAATAATTATACAATCATCTACAAAATAGTTAGAGAAATGCAAGAATCTGTATTTTCTTTGAAATTTGCATTGGAAATACAAGGGCAGAAACATTACAAGAGAAAATTATTAATTTCAAAGAATTCATGTTTTAAAAGGCAACTGCAAACACCTTGTTATAAACCTTAGTCATCTGAGTAATGTCTACAGATTAATTATTTAAAAATAGACATGCTGACAAAGAAACCATCAATTTTTTTTCATGTTTCTGGACTTACATTTTCACCAAATGTAAGTATAAAAAAAAAACAATCTGAAATCACAACTGAAATGTAAGAATTACAAAATAATATGAACATTAATTTCATGTCAACTGCTTATACTAACACAATGCAATCATGCAAGTTGGTGATACATTTATTTAATTTGCAATGTATTTTCTCATATGCATGATTAAATATTGCATTACATTAATTCTTTAATACAATTGTATATTCTTTTAGAATGTTGGAAATATAAAATTATTCTTGAAAATAAAAAACCTAAATAATGTTTAATGTTTTTGTTGTAAATTCTCAAGAACAAAAAAATGTATAAATTCATTTTCACCACATGTTTAATTAAAATTATAATCCTCACATCTTAAAATGAACATTGCTGAGGAGTGAAGGAATTTCAAATAATAGACATCAAGTGAAAAAAAAAACTATCCTTTTCACACTTTAGTTTTTGTGAAAGTCCAAGTTTGCTAAGATTTCTTAGTGTTTTCTGGACACTTGCACTCAAAAATTTAATGGGAATCTTCCTTTATATCAATGAAGGAAAATTGTCTCCATTTTCAATTATCTGGTAAATATGACCTTTTATTTCAGAAAAAAATAAAATGTTTTCTTTGGAATATTCCTTCTCAGGGTTTTTAATAAAGTGTTTGTTTTTTATTTGCTTTCTCTTGTTGATAGTAACAAAAAGAGACAATTTTATGTCATAATTCTCTAGATTAAATTGGATAAGAACAGTACAATTCCCTTTAATCTATAGTGTTTGGACGACTGTTACATAATTGCGTAGCAGTATGTAAAGTTGATGGTAGCTGGTGTCACCAGATTTTGATATTCATGGAAATGCTCAAAAGCTATAAAAGTTGTACTCTGACATCTGATGAATCTGTGTGAACATTAGCTAAGCTGCTCTTGGCAAGGTGATATGAATTATTGGAGTTCAAACAGAGCATGATTGTGGATGAGACATTCTATTTGTGAAATGTATACTGTAAAACATTACTACCCACTGGGGACACTGCATTTGCTGTCCACAAGTGCATGGAGGTGGGTTTTCAATTTTTAAACCCTGCATGCAAATGTACACAGAAAAGGAAAACTTCTTGAGAAAAATTTGTACATGTAAACATGCAACAGAGAATTAGATTCTTTAGAAATATTTGTATCTTCACTTTGATTACGAAAGACAATGACCAGATTATGTTCAAGGAAAATTAATGTGTATTTAATAGGTTTTCTAAGAAAGTACAGTTGAGATAATTAACATTTATTTTGATAAATAATACAAAGATTTTGAAACTTTTAGGTCTACATCATTGTTTTTAACAGTAAAAATTTTAATTTTTTTCGGTATATACCATTCAAATTCTTTTTTCTTTTTTTTTGTGCCATGTGTGATATACACTTAGGCGATCATGTATCATTTGATACATGACTGACAAAGCGTGTTTTTTCCTGCAGTAGGTTGCCATTTCTTTCTGCAGTAGGCCAGTTGCGATCCAAAGCTATAGAACATGGTCTGTCCTGCTATTTACCCATAACTGAGGGGAGAAGAGTATTCATACTTTTCCCAAGGGTCTTAGCATGTAAGAGAATGTAATGGATTCAACTGGAATTCGAACTCTGCTCTCTGGTTCCTCAATCCGAATCACTATCCATTACTCCACTGTGCCACCTTTTTTTTATGTAACAAAAATAACTTTATATAATAAATATATACCAAGCAAAAAGATATTAAAAGTTTTAGCCTGTTCCAACTTAAAACATTCCCCAACTGCTGAAAGTATTCTAATTCCTCTCATCATTTGCCAACAGTCCTCTGTGATACTATTTACATTATTCGGACTATTGTCCTCATCTTTGTTGCCATATTTATCACAACATTTTGGCCATTGTATGCTCCAACCTTCTTCAGGTGGTTGGAATGTCGAACTGAACCCTTTACTTCACTTGCTGGGGTAAACTGTTCTAGTTCCACATACCATGTCTAATGGATGTCAGTTATCTTCTATCAGTTATTCCCCTCTCCAAGTTCTCCACTGCCTTAACCAGATATTGAACTCACAACTCACTGGATCTAACCAACACCTCTATCCACTGTGACCTGTGCCTTTAAGGACACAGGGCACAGTGGTTAAGGCAGTGGAGAACTCGGAGAGGTGAATTAACAGGAGATAACTGACATCCATTAGACATGGCACGTGGAACTAGAACATTCTACCCCAGTGTGCAAAATACAGGGTTCAGTTCGACATTCCAACCACCTGAAGAAGACCAGGGCATACAATGGGTGAAACATTGTGATAAATATGGCAACAAAGATGAGGACAATATGTAAATAGTGTTCTTCTGTGTACTTTTTCATTTTAGTGTGGGTAGGTCGATTTTTTTTATATATACAGGATGTTTCAGAAATAGCTCTCACATAATAGGCTAACTAGACAACACCATTGCCACTAGTGTCTTATGTGGGAAGTATTTCTGCCACACCATGTATAAAGCAAAATCCTTGGAGATTTTATAGTGATTTTGTAAGCATAGCTTAGATGCATCACAAGGTCAAAAGTATGGGGGCACTCAGTGAAAATCAAACTCATTACCCTGTCATAATTGTTTTAGAAAGACAAGTTTGACAACTATTACACCATGTTATGGTGCTAGACACAAGATGTTATGTCAGTAAAACATTTCTGCAATATCAAGTATGAACATATTGAAAATTCATCTTGAAACTTACCAAAATAATTTAATAAAACTGAAAAAATAATTTTTTCTGAGACTTGGTGCTTGCATAACTTAATAAAACATTGTTCTCTCAGATTGACTTACTACACTTCCCTATCATCGAGTAATGTGATATATGATAATTTGTAACACGGCTGGCCAGACCCTATCCTGGGTCCTTCCCACGCTGGCACCGATCAACTGATGGTTATCTGCTGGCTGCTTCATTCCTTCATCTGTCCTGCCCCATATTGTGTTCCTTGATCATAGAGCAGTGAAGACCAAATTTCATCAGTACTTGAGCACTGAAACGAGCTGTGATGGAACCATGCTACAAAAGGACAAAGAATGCTTCCACTGGCAAAAATACAAATAACATAACAAAATAATGAAGAGTCACTGGATTAATTTTCATTTGGTTTATATAGCCACTGATACAACAAAATTAACCCTTCCCGTTAAACTCTCTATCATGACACTTTATCTCTTTCTTCTAAAACTTGAAGCAGGTTAAAAACAAGATCACAATTTGGTCGATCAGGAATACTGTAAGCAGAAGGTCATGTGGGGGTTAAGCAGCTCCCCCATCCATTGCTGACTCGTCTTGGTTCTCACTCCAACTGCTGGCTTCAACTAACCGCTCTGTTTATATGTATTTTGCCTGATTCTTAACACACCTCAGGACTCCTCAATATTCATATCAATTAATTATTTTCTCCAATCTTGGATAAACAACACCAACCCTCAAACAAAGAGCTCAGTTATTTAAAACAATACATTCTCCAACAATAATTTACTGGTAATAAACTTTTGTGTTCAAAAATTATTTTTCTGATGTCAAAGAATTTTCACATTCCTGATTTCTCAGGACATATTTCAGACTGCTTACATTTCAGCTTTGAGGATTCATGACAATTCTATTTGCCCATCAGTTTATCAAGAAAAAAACATTCCTTTTTTTTTTTTTCCTTGTTCCATATTTCAATTCATGTTTACACCTTGATGATTTTAATGTTTTTTTTAATCCTTCCAATTCTTCAATTCCCATATAGGGTTTTCACATGAACACTTTTAATCCTAATTTCATACTACCAGTGTCATGATAGTGTCACAAATTCATAAACACTTAAATTCAGAATATTCAAAAAACTTTATTGGGGGCCAATAAATATTTTATGACATGAAACCGTTAAGAAAATAATAAAAAGTAAAAGCAATGAATTAAATTCAAAATTATCATTTCACTAGTTTTTAATTTCTTTTTCATACTTTTAGTATAGAATAAAAGATAAAATTATTCATTGTACTAAGTTTCATAAAAGCATAAAGTATTAGAAATTATATTATTAAACTATTGGTTATATAAGTTTAATGATAACTTATTTTTAAACATAGGTACCATTTTTTTTTTATTATTACACTGTTAGTATTGTTTTGAATTTTTGCATGCTTTATAACAGGTATCTCCAAGCATTCACCTAAAACATGAGCATAAATGATGAAAAAATGCCCCAGACATAATAAAAACAAAGTTTTATTGTCAAAATCTTTGTTGCTATTAAGAGGAAAGACCAAAGTATTTCGATATAAAAAAAGTATTTTAATCTGTTATAGAACTTTAAAAAAAATTTGGTTAAAAATCTTATAATTTTCATCAAAATGGGAGCAGACATTGGTATGGGAAATCTGAGCATCTTTTTGCTGACATTGGAAGTTCTTGCAAAAATCAGATAATTGTCAGATTTCAATAAAAGGACTTATTCAAAAACAAATGAAATTTTAAGGGTTTCAATTTTAGAAAATCTTGGCAAAAATATTTTATTTTTTTATTTTTATTTTTTGCATCTGTTATCTACTGCCACTTATTAAATTTTATGAAATTTCAAAAATTCTTTTTTGTAGTGCTTAATGTTTATAACATTTATAAGGACAAATCCTTTGAGAATTTAGATCATCGGTTTTTGTTTTTGTAAACAAGTATCCTAGTTTGAGAAAATTTTCTCTGAATCATAAAATAAAAAATGCAATAAAACTAGAACATTATTTAATTAGAAAATGTTTTAATTGCTTTTATAAATAAGATATATTATGGACACTATTGTCATATGAAAAATTTTTTGATGAATAATAAATTTTTACAAGAACTGTTTGCATTTTTAAAAAATTTAATTCGAATTTTATAAACTTTTAAAATTTTAAGTGATATTGCTATTAAATAAAAAGTGTATTAGTAATTATAAATGGAAAAGCTTACTTCATTTCAATAACCGCCAGTATTTTAAAAAGGATTTTGTTTTATTTGCATATAAACATGCCAATTTTTGTAAATACAGATGTCCATACATGACCTTATCAGAAAATAGGACTAATAACTATAGTAAATTTAAAATTTATTTGTAATTTTCTAACATTTTTCAAAAGGCTTTTTTTTGTAAATAAAGCTATAAAGCCAAAGTACTTAAAATTCAATGAAATATTAGAATGCTTAAAATATTTTAAATATTTAAAGTTACTGGGTAGTGTAACAAAAAAAATTATATAAAAAGTGTTTATGTCGTATCCATCATGTAATTTTTACACAAAATATTTGCTCCTTACATAAATTCCCCAAACATCAGGCTGTTAACAATTCATAAAAATACCCACCTCTGTGTGAAGAAAATGCTTTTCTGCAATATTTTAAACTAAAAGTGAGGAAAATTTGTTTCAATTCAGATTAAGTAAACTTTAAATCAGCTAATCTTTCTCAATGTTTCATCAAAGTATATTTTATTTTCAAAAGATTTTTAGTAAAGAAAATTATATCGTATTGACAGATTTGTCACTATAGACGATTTAGTGATTTTACTGCTAATCAAAAAAAATCATTCCAATCAATTTAAATATGGTTTAAAGTATTTTGGTTATTAGAAATATTAATTTTAATCTATTGGCATCAAATTAGAACTAAAATGAAAGCTCAAGAGATTTTTCACTTTTCAAATGCACTTTCAACCTTAGGTACTTTTTTCTTTTTTTTGGTGGGGGAGGTACCTATTCCGTAACAACCAGGGATGGCATTAGATAACTACTGTTGTTGACCTATGACATCATAGGCTATCATGCATAAATAAACATTATTATCATTATATTTAAAGCAAAAAGTAAGCATTACATTTAAAAATTCAGTTAATTCTTAAATTAACTGATTTTGAGGCATATCTCTAGGACAGATATTGGATTTTTCAGAAGTTTTAAAATTTGCTGTTTACCTTTTTTCTCTATAATGGTGGTTCAATGAGTGAACATGAAAATGATTTTAGAATGTCTAAAATTTTTATTTACATACAGAAATTAATTTTTCTTTTCATACAGATTAACTAAGTTATTGTTATATTCTGCTTCAAACTAGATCTCTTTATGATTCACTCTCAGTGTTGGCCAGATGTGAACAGTAAGGAAGCAAAAAAAAAAAAAAAATACAGTTTAAAAGGAACCAATCACAAATACTGTTACTAAAGCAAAAATATGAAAAAAGAAAATGAGCCAGGATTCATCCTATCTGGTTTTAAGTACCATTACAACACTGTAAACACAGTCACAGCAAACTGTCAACATCACCACCAGTGACCTTGGTCAACCAACCTAGCATACCCATCAACTCTAGGCCCTACCAGTTATCCACTCCCTCCAACTTGCTTCCATTGCCCACAAAGTGATATTCTGCTCATGTCCTCTGTATCAGCAAGACAAAGAATTTTATCTTAATTCTTGTCTTTACTTTTTGTCTCACTAGCAGTACTTGTTTCATTTGTCCTCTTGTGCTAACATACATACATTTATAACACTATTATCTTTCATATGAAACAAAAATTTAACACCAAAGATATTTAAATTTGTAATGGTATTGACGGTCTAAATCAACCCATACATTTTTTTTACTTTAGGAATGTGTAAGCAAACATAAAAGCAACAAGAGAAACAACAAGAATAAACACAAAAAAAAAAAACGGTTTTGTCACAACATCAATATTTATATTTGTATAATGATGTACAAGCATAGGGATTACTATTTTTGTTGGTGCTATGTGTCCTTTCATTGAATTAAAGTTTTTACTAATGAAACCGAAATATTTTTATCCGAGCTCACAAAAGTTGAATGAACTTGCCACTCAAAATGTTCACTGTTAGAATTATAAAGCTGAGAAAATTCTGAATAAACTTTTAGCTTTAAAGGAGTTGAATGTTCTGTAATGCTTGTAATTAAATTTCCATTGCTTGTAGGTGAATATTCATAGTTTGAAAGGAAGTTTGAAAAGTTTTGTAATGTAGTTTGGAAGGTTTCATATGTGTGCGTGTGTGAATATGTTTTCATAGTGTCTGACCACACGTGGTCAAGATGCGTATCCTTTTTTTACAACTATATTTTGTAGTGAGAGAAATCAAGGAAGAGAGAGAGAGATTGAACTCGTTTCTGGTATCTATAATTAATTTGATCGTGTGGTGGGCTTGAAAAAGCATTGACAGATTTTGGCAGAATTATTTTTTGTCAGGTCAAGAACTAGGTTGATGTTATTCAGACATGATTTAAATATTAAGTGACCAATCAGAAGTTGAGATTTTCTGAAAATATGTATGAAGCTAGATAAGCTCTGTAATCCACTTTTTGCACAGATTTGTATAAAATTCAACATTGATAAGAACATGGGAGCAGATGCTAAAAATTATTTAAAATACATTTGTGGCTTATTTAGGTAGTCCTACTGTGAAGAGTGTATTTGACAAACAAAAAAGTTTAAGGAAAATACAATGAAACTGTTCTTTACAATCAGCAAGAGATAGTTGAAATTTTCAATGTCATGGAAGGGTTGGAAAACTTAATACTCACAAGGAGCATCAATGGCAACAGAAGCAGATAAAGCAGAAAGTATCCAACTTAAAATTTTGAGCAAATGGAAGGAGAGCCATTGTACTGTAAAGACAAGGAGCAAATTAAGAAATATTGCTAGAAACAACAAAAGAACCAGTCATGATTGCTCACATACTGCATACTGAAGAGGACACACAGCAAGAGATTATTAACCAGGTGGGAAGTTTTACCAAAAAAACAAGAACTTGTCCCCATAATATTCAACACTACACATGTTCCTTCTCTGAACGCCCTTTACAACATCCTCTTTCAATAGCTTCTACCCTGAATGGCATTTAGCTCTTCTAGTGGGGGAGCATTAGTGAAAAAAAAAAAAAAAAATTATGATGAAAATCTGTGACAGTGAAGAAACGTCATATATTTACTTTAAATGCTTAGAAATCTAAAGATTTTAAACAGAAGGAACCAAATCTGGTCTAACACCGTTTAATTTTATTTGGCTGACGTGGTCGAGCCAAATACTTTTCTCGAAAGCAATTTAACATTTGTAACGTGTTTTTTCCTTTTCTTAATTCTTTGTGTCATTCGTTTCAACTTCGACATTATTATATGAACTTAACGAACAATACAGCAATGGGTTGACTGAATCATTTGAAATCGCTAAGTTTTGTTTTTCTTGTTGCATTTCCTCGTCTGAAAGGGTAAGTGGATGAATAAACAATTTTGTTTTGATTTAAAAAGGAAAATAAAATAAATTCAATTGTGATTTTCTCTTGTTTTATTTTTTAAAGGGGTATTTTTTTTAAATATAAACTGAAAAGAGGAAAGTAGATTTTATTTTAAAGTTTTTATCTACTTTTAAATTTTAGTAAGTGATAAAATAAAATGGTTATCGAAAAGAGAAAAAAATATTCAAAAATATTTTTAAATTAAAACGTTCATGTTACTCTTCGTCTTGAAAATTACAGAAAAAAAATTCAGCATACTCAATTTAGTACTGTGATGAAAACCTGCTCCAAACATAAAAACATATTGAAGAAAAAAAATATTTTATCCTGTCCTGGAATGTCCGGATGTTAAAAACCCAAATTTAAATGAAAAATTAAATTCTCAAATTCAAGTTTTACCAGTAAATTATAAATAATACACAGGACTAAACTGCCGACTTCGTTCTCGGCTTCTTCCTAGGAAGAAAAGAAAGTAATAACCAAAAAACTACTCAAGAAGCAGACGATCTTAAAATTATTAGATAAAAACAACTATATACAGTTCACTTTATTTTAACAAATCAAAAATTACATGCATATTGTTCCATATGCTAAGTAGTAACAAAGAAAAATAAACAAAAGGATCTTTTTTACTCGCATAAATTATAAATAATGTTGTCAGTCCATAATGTATCATTCTAAGCAGACAACTCAAACATCTTTTTCTTTTTTCAACTCTTGTTATAACATTTTTTAACAATTTCTTCAGATTCTTTTATGTTCTTTTTTTTTCTTCAAATACATTTCTTTTTTCTTCCTTTGAAATTCCTTTTCCCTTTTTCAGGAGCTAAAAAGGTGTAAATTAGAAAACACAAAGCCTAATCCAGTCTAGGATCTTAAAATCTTCTTATCATCATCATTTTTCTTTCTTTTTAGAACATTCTAAATTTTGATTAAAAAAACTAATTTTATGAAAACGCTAGAAATTCGATCGCGTCAGGTTTAGTGATTACAATAGTTAAAAAAGCACAAGGCTTTGAGGAATGCAAATCATGTTTTTTTTTTGTTTTTAATTGGACCCCCCTACCTGAAAATCAGCTCTGGATTGTAACATACAAAACTCATAAAACAAAGATATTATTTAATTTCAAATGCTTTTATTTGCTTTTATGAGTATGGACAATATTTTCTGAAAGCAAAAAATTTTTTCGATGAAAAATAAATTTTTAATATAATTATTTGTTATTTCTTTAATTATAATAGATTTTACATTTAAGTTGTTAAAATATTATAAAATTAGTTAAAAGCCGCATCAGGTTTCCTAAGTGTCCTTATGAGATAGATCTTTTTTTAGCACATTGTAAATTGTATCGTTTTGACTAATCAGAAAACCCGTAATTAAGAAATCTAATTTTGTGTTTATAATCGGGCAGTAATTATAAAGTACGGAAGACTAACCAGAATACAATTAAGTTGCGTTATTTGAATTAAGCATTGTTCTCTGCTGTTAAGGCCTTTACTTTTGCGAAACACGTGTGGAGAAGTTAATTTTATTTTTCAATTTCAACTGAGAAGGGTTATCTACAAGTATCAGGATCATCTTATGAAATTTATATGATAAATTAATCTCAGTTATGACATTTTTCCATAAATGAAATATCAAAATTAATAATAAAATGAATGGAAATACAAATAACACAGTAAAATGTAATAAATGTACATACAATTATAGTATTTTATGTACACTTCTGATAAAATTTCATAAGAAAGGTACCTATAAATTAATTAGATACCTTTCTTATGAAATATGAAATTTAATCTCACTCTTCTTAACAGTCTTATTTTAATTTCTTTATAATATATTTTCCATAAAGCATCGTAAACGTAAAGGTGAAAGCTAAGTACAAAAAAAAAAAATTAGAGCGCTGAAAGTTTTCCTTAAAAATAACGAGGTAAATAATTTGTTCACTTAAATGTAAATAATTTCACTTTTCTCCTTCCGTAGAACAAATTATCCTCACGGAATCCGTCAATATGTCATTCATCACCTGCCAAGTGACATGAAAATTTATGACCTGCTTTGTTTTATTTTCAAATTACATCATTTCAGCGCAGAAGCTAAGTTAAGCTTTGTTCAAAATATTTTAAATAAACATTATAATTTCTGATTTTCTTTACAATAAGTTTTGAAAAAATGATAATTGATATTTAAAAGAATTTCCAAGAGAGATTTTCAGTTTTTTTATAAAATGGAAAAAAATGGTCAATTTTGCTGACTCAAAAAAACAAACAAGATTTTTAACGAAAATTTCGGACGTGCTAGGAACGATTAAAAAATGGACAAAAAATACCCCCAAAATACTTTGATATTTCCTCTTAATAATAACATAAACAGACGATAAAATTTTGTTTTCGTCAATTTTGGCGTCTTTTTCTTCATGCTATGCTCTTTTTTTTTTTTTTTTTTAGCGATCTCGTGGAGGTACCTATCTGAAGGTAAATAATTCGATACTGTAAGTCGAATTATTAAAGGTCACACTTTATTTTACGTGGCAAACTAAATTAGTTAACCACGGAGCCAGAATAAAAAACGTTTTAAACGACCGAGGATAAATATCTGACTGAGGATAAAATCCTCTGATAAAAATGAGTCGTCTGCAGCTTCCAATTCCATAAAAAAAGAGCAGCAACAAAAAATTATCGTCTGTTTTGCCATCAGATGCGTATTATATAAAAATACCACTGAAGTTAAAAAGATGTCTTCTCACTTTATTCTAAATTTCTGTAAATAAAAATTTTCCAAAATAGTTTTAGCGTTAAAAATCAAAATCGTTTGTTATCAAGCAAGGTAAGGATGAAAGTATTTTGTGATTTTTTTAATAATTATTTTTACTCCTTTTTAGAAGATTCTAAATTTTGATTAAATTTAAAAACTTTCTTTTCTTGCGTCAGCGGTTGTACTAACTAACTTTTATTTTTTTGGCATAGCAAATTTTGACCTCTTTTTTGCACATTAATTTTTAGAAATTCTTAGAAAAATGAAATAATTGTCGGATCTTAATTAAATTTTCAGGACTTCTTCACAAATGAATGAAATTATTTTTTTTAATTTCCTTTTTGTTAGAAAATCTTGGTAAAAAAATATGTATGTGTTTCATCTCCTGATTTAATTAATTTTATCAAAACTTTAGAAATTCAGTGTGTTAGTCACTGTTAGTTAAAAAGCGAAATTCTTTGAAGAATTTATTTAAATCACCGAATTTCTTTTGCAAAATCGGACCCGGTCTTAACGAAAATCTGTTCTGAATCGAGAGAAAAAAAAAACGGATTTTAAAACTAAGACATTTGACAAGGTTTTTTTTTTTTTTTTTTAATTGATTTTGAATAATAATGACAAATTTTCTGAAGAAAAAAATTTGGCGTCTTTTTCTTCATGCTATGCTCTTTACACAAATTTTCATTTTTTACAATTTTAATTTGAATAATTTATAATAAAGTTTTTAACTCTTCTAAAATTCATTTTCACTTATAGGTACCTCCACTTAGTCGCGTAAAAAAAAAAAAAAAACAATATGCATAGCATAGCATGATTAAAAAAGGCCCCAAACTCAATAAAAATAAACTTTTGTCATCAAAATGTTTAGGGAAGACCAAAGTATTTTTTTTTTTTTTTTTTAATTTTTCTCCTTTCTAGCACGTTCGAAATGTTTTGGTTTTTTACGTCAGCGGCGAACCAAAGATAAAGGTTATTTTTATTTATTTATTTTTATTTTTATTTTTTTATTTAGAGTTTTTTTCCGGTGAAAAATTCATTGATTCGGAAATTTTTTCAAAATTCAAATAATTGTCGGATTTTAATGAAACTTACAGGACATATTCAGAAATGAATGAAATTATTTTGGAATTTTTTCTTTTTAGAAAATCTTGATAAAAATAATTTTTTTACATACCATAATATAATTTCATGAAATTTCGAGAAATTAAATTTTTAAGGTTGGGGGGAATTTTTTATTAGTTAAAAACAGGACTCTTTGGAGAAAGTAAATCATCAATTTTTTTTTTTTTTTTTTTTTTGTAAAACAGCTACCCATTTCATCAAAAATCTGCTCTGAATTGTAAAATAAAAATGCAATAAAACTTTGACATTATTTAATTAGAAAAGCTTTTAATTGCTTTTGTAAATAAGTTATATTAAGGACACTATTATCTGAAGAAATAACATTTTTTTCAATGAATAATGAGTTTTTATAAGAATTTTTTAAATTTTAAGTTCAAAAATCGTTTTAAAATTCTTCATTGCTTTCAAGAATGCAATTTGGTGATATCATTAAGTGAAAAGTAAATTTATGAATCAAAATTTGAAAAGCTCATAACAGCCGTTTGTACCCGAATATTTTTAAAAGAATTTTAAAAATAATTTTTAGTGAAAGAAACATTCCTAATTTCTACCTGTGGGAATCTGTACATGACATAATACTTAAGAAGGTCACGTGATTTAAGTGTTGTCTGAAACACTTCAATTATTTCACTTTTAAATCAGTTCTGCTTCATCATTAACGTCTTTGCAAATCATTCCTTCTTCAAAATATCGAAAAAAGTTTTACTTAATTGCAGCAATTGCTATAGCAAACTTAAGAACCTAGTGACAAAAATGCAAATTTCATAAAGCTTCTTAAAAATCTAACTAAAAGTCAATAAAACATTAAATAATTGCTGAAAATTTGTAAATTTGTAAAAATTACTATGTAGTTAAAAACTAAAAAAATGTTTTCACTTTTCTGGTCATCCATAAGAGCTGTCATCATCTTGCAAGCTTCTCGATAAATCAATAAAGATCAGAGGGGACCCATTGTTAAGAAATGCTTGTATATTAGATTTATGCCATAAGTAATATTTATTTCAAATCAAATTAATTTAACTTTAAATTTTTTAATTTTACTCAAATAACATGTCACAAATCTATCATTTAACTTTGAAAGAATTTTAAACCTGATAAATTTGTTTGTTTATGAATTTCTTAAAATTAAGAATGTCAGCTTTTAAAAAGAAAATTAATAAAATAAGCAATTATTTGACATTCTAATCTATATAATTTTTATCTGAAATACACCAGAATATTTTAATTACAGGACAAACATCCAGCTGACTAAAACCCAGTCTCTTATTCCAAAAAAAGTGGACAAGATCCCAGTCTCTTATTCCAAAAAAAAGTGGACAAGATCCCAGTCTCTTATTCCAAAAAAGTGGACAAAAACCCAGTCTCTTATTCCAAAAAAGTGGACAAGATTCCAGTCTCTTATTCCAAAAAAGTGGACAAAATCCCATTCTCATAAATAGGTGTCATATATAAGAAGAAACAAATTTAACATTGAAATGTCAAGGAACTTTTAATTCAAATTTTAATGTCAAAATGAGACAATAATAATTAGGTACCTCCAAAGAAACACAATACCAAGGGTTTAAAATGAATTTAAAAAAAAATGAAACATCTTTCTTGAAGCATTTATTTTAGTTTTAATTTCAAGCTAATAGATTAAATTTAATATTTCCAATAAGTAAAATACTTTGCTGTATTTCAAAATTAATTTTTTTTAAAAAATTGCTTGCTTCCTTTGCATCCATGGGTTCCTGACCCTCATAATCAATAGTCATTTTTGATTTAGTTGTGTAGATACGTGGAACTTTTCAATTCATGCCCCCAAAATATTTGGTTCATTTATTCTTAGTAGTTATACAACCTTGAAGAAAGAAATCTTTCAACATTTAATGTTTCTAAGCTTAATGGGAAGTTTATCATTGCAGTATAAAAACAGATAACAGATTTTCACAATGATTACTTTTTTATATAAGTGAAAATGATTGCATTTATTCTTAATTATTCTTTCACAGACTGTCAACTACTACAATGAATTTGATTTCATTGGCTGCTGTGTTGATTTAAACTCATCTCTAGTATATGACTACATGTATCTCTTTCAATATAATTTGATTTCAGATATTATTCACTGGCTGTGCTGATATATTTTTTCTGGCTTTTCTTTTACAGATGTTTTGGCTAAACAAAACATGTCATACATCAGAATTGATCTGATGATGAATTTAAATGGAAAAAAAAACAAAAAATGATACATCACTTTCCCTCAACAACAGAGAAATATATGCCACAATCTTCATGTGGAAGATGTGCATCTATACTTTCCAAAGCATCACAGTGAAAATTAAGATGAAGAAATAATGTATTTTGAAATCTGTTTTTGATTCGACTCCAGAAACTCTGTATTACATATGAGTAGTAGACACGAGAGAGAAGATATATTTTCATAAACTTTTGAAATCTTTGTAGTGAACTGTGATTTAATGTACCATATGGAAACACACACTGAAGAGAACCCATATTTTTGTGAAATATGTGGGTCTTCATTTATGCAAATGTCTCTTTTGACAGAACATATGTGTACGCACACTGGCGAGAAACCATATTTTTCTGAAGTTATTGAATCATCATGTTCGGTCAAGTCTGATTTGGTTAACCATATGCATAAAATAGCAAGAGAGAAAGTATATCCCTGTGAAATTTGTGGATCTACCTTTTCACGGAAGTCAGGTTTGATGCAGCATATGCGTACGCACACTGGAGAGAAACCATATTCTTGTGAAATTTGCGGATCTGCATTTTCAGTTAAGTCCCATTTGGTGAACCATAGACATAAGCACACAGGAGAGAAACCATATTCTTGTGAAGTTTGTGGATCTGCATTTTCAGAAAAGTCATCTCTAGTGAAACATTTCCGAACTCACACTGGAGAGAAACCATACACATGTGACATTTGTGGAACTGGATTTTCACTAAAGCCATGTTTGGTGAGCCATAGGCAGAGACACACTGGTGAGAAACCATATTCTTGTGAAGTTTGTGGATTTGCATTTTCAGAAAAGTCATCTTTAGTGAAACATTTCCGAACACACACTGGAGAAAAACCATACAAATGTGAAATTTGTAGATCTGCATTTTCACTAAAGTCAAATTTGGTGCAGCATATGCGCGTACACACTGGAGAGAAACCATATTCTTGTGAAGTTTGTGGATCTGCATTTTCAGTTAAGTCCCATTTGGTGAACCATATTCATACACACACAGGAGAGAAACCTTATTCTTGTGAAATTTGTGGATCTGCCTTTGCGCATAGTTCAAATTTAGTGAAACATATCCGCACACACACTGGAGAGAAACCATATTCTTGTGAAGTTTGTGGATCTTCATTTACACAGAAGTCACATTTGGTGCGCCATATGCCAATACACACTGGAGAGAAACCATATCAATGTGAAATTTGTAGATGTGCATACCCATGGAAGTCAAGTTTGGTACGGCATATGCGTACACACACTAATGAATAACCATATTCTAGTGAAGTTCATGAATTTGCATTTTCAAATGTCCTGTTTGGCAAGCTATATATGAACTCTAGAGAGAAGGTTTATGTGAATTTGGTGGTTCTGCTTTTTCAAAAAAGTCCCATTTGATTCTACATATGCAGTCACATACTGGTGAGAAACCATATTGCTGTGAAGTTTGTGGATGTGCATTTTCATGGAAGTTTCGTGTGCCATATGTGTACACACACTTGGGAGAAACCATATTCTTGTGAAGTTTGTGGATCTGCATTTTCAGACAAGTCACATTTGCTAAGTCTCATGAACACATACTGGAGAGAAGCCATAATCTGGTGAAGTTTGGGGATCTACCTTTTCACAGAAGGCAAGTTTGGTGTAACATATTCATAGACACACTTGCTAGAAACCATATTATAAAGTTTTTGACCTGTATTTTCAGTATATATTCAAACATTTCTTCTGATTATTATATAAGCATGAAATAAAACCATTTTAAAAAAATTATTTGTTTTTTGTTTGCTTTTAAGTTAATTTAACCTTTATCACATTGCATTTTTGCTAGAATTGTTTTCGCTGCAACTGCATTTTTTTTTTTTTTTGAGGCACCTAAAACATGAGCATCTAATGTTTTAAAATTGTTATAACTTTCTTTGTATTGTATGTATAAACTTGATTATTTGTATACTAATAAAGGAATGAGTGAGTAATATTTTGATGTAATTATGACTCTCTTGGGTTTATTATGATCACATTTATTAAGGAACAAAATTTAAATGCATAGAAAACTCTTCAAATAATTAACTCATTTCTTTAATCTTTATTATCACCTGTCATTTATATAGGACTAGAAGATATTAAATTGCATTAGCTTATTATGGAAATAATTTATTTTCATTTCTTGTGTAAAAACAATTTATTCTGCTAGTTTATATACATTTAGACATCAGCTGAGAAAATTTACAAAATAATGACAAATTGTGTAAAGTCCTCAAATTTATACATCAGATTTATTATCCCAAGCTAAAATTTTATTTTCAATATTTTAAGACCTTTAATACAGGCATAAAGAGCTTGACAAAAAAATAAAATAAATAATGGTACTAAATTTATCTTGGTTGCTCAATTAGCAACAAATTCATCAGTTTTCTGTCTTAATTGCTGTGGGACCAGAATCCAAATTCAATAGTGTATAACAGTAGATGCCAGCTTCAGACTACTTAAGTTGTTATAAATGTAATATCATATAAGTAGTCTTGAAGTAAAAGAAATATAATAATATCAATAATTATTATATCAGGCCTGGGGAAAAATTGTGTTCTTAATACTTTGAGCCCTGACCAGCACTTTACCGGTGGTAGAGAAAAATGACATAATGCCCAACCACTGGTTGAACAGTGGTAGAGAAAAATCACTTAAAAAAAACAAGACATCCACTTCTTCCATAACGCTGTTATGATAATGGCTTCAACCAAGAAAAATAATGAAAAGATAATGCATGTTTGCAAAAGTTGAAGAACTATAAGATGTATCCATTAATTTTTTTTTCAAGAAAATGTAACTCTTTCATTTTAACCTCCAAACTCTCTAAAATTAGTAAACAATAATTAAAAAAAAAGGAAACTGATTAAATTTTGAAAAAAAACTCATTAAATTTCAAATTTTTATGGACACATGCACCAAAATTAAGATGAAACAAATATCCAGTTAATTTTTAATTTTATTTTTTTTATAAAATGTATCCAGTTTCATTTTTTCTAATTTAATCTCCAAATCCAGAGAATTAGAGAAAATATTACCAGCTACGAATGTAAGTGAAATTAGTGACTATTTAAAGGAAAACTGGACACTTTAAAGAACTAAGAGTTTATCAAGTTTATATATTTATTTTATAATATGAATTTTGTTTAATGATTTTTAAAAAAAAATAATGTATAAAAACAACAGTTGAGGGGAAAAGTGATTTGAGCATGACAGTTTGAATAAAATATAATGAATAAATACTTTATACAGTTTTAAAATGCATCATTAAAGAAAATATAAGAAAAAAGATTTAAACCCTAATATCCATTGACGAATCAAGTCTGATTTATAATGTAGTTCAGCTGATGATATTCATTCACTCATTCAGCAATAAAAATTTCAATGTGTCAGACACAATGGTTTTGCACAAAATGAACACAGTATATCTTCTTTGTGATTTGCATACACTTCAAGTTGTAGAGGTGAAGAGATATGAAAGAACTGATTATTAAAGATAAGACATTGCTTTACAATAAGATGCAATTTTAATTTTTTTTTCTATGTTGATTTCAACATAGAAATTTTTTGTGAATGACAACTTCAAACTTTACGGTTAGCCCATTAAATTGATCAGCATTCTTTTTTCTTTAAGATTGGACTATGTATAGGGAGACACAACTTGGAGTGCAAAAAGTTTTTAAAACACCAATATGAAATTGTAAGTTTTGAAAATGCAGAAAAACATGGCCATCATTGTAATAATGATATAATTTAAAAAGATGCAGAATAAAACTAATCATCACATGAGAAAGAATTGTATCTAGAAATATAGAGAAAATATTAAATTTTTTCATACTAACTATATAGCCTAAAAAATAAACACAATATCAGAAGTTGAAATTGAAGGAAATTTCACTATTTTTGACCTGTTTTTACAGTGTAGACAAGGGCATTTTGGGATACCTAATGAAATTATGATTGTATTATTTAAGGGAAACACATTCAAAGAGTTGACTTACATGTAAGGAAATATTTCTTTCATAGTCTAACTTTGGATAATTAATTTTACAAAGTGTTTGCTCTACATATATTTTGAAGATTTGTTATATCCTATTATAATTGTGCTTGTCCTTCCATTTGTTATTTTGTATGACCATTACTTCCTGTCAATACCTCATAAATAATGGCCTATTCTGTTTTGATTGCATGGAAGAAAGAGGAAAAGACACTACTTGGTTTCAATGAGAAAATGAAAGAAAGAAGGGAAGATAAAAGTGTTTAACATCTCCTGCCATTACCTCATAAATAATGGCCTATTCTGTTTTGATTGCATGGAAGAAAGGGGGAAAGACACTACTTGGTTTCAATGAGAAAATGAAAGAAAGAAGGGAAGATAAAAGTGTTTAACATCTTCTGCCATTACCTCATAAATAATGGCCTATTCTTTTTTGATTGCATGGAAGAAAGGGGGAAAGACACTACTTGGTTTCAATGAGAAAATGAAAGAAAGAAGGGAAGATAAAAGTGTTTAACATCTTCTGCCATTACCTCATAAATAATGGCCTATTCTGTTTTGATTGCATAGAAGAAAGAGGAAAAGACACTACTTGGTTTCAATGAGAAAATGAAAGAAAGAAGGAAAGATAGAAGTGTTTAACATCTCCTGCCATTACCTCATAAATAATGGCCTATTCTTTTTTGATTGCATGGAAGAAAGGGGGAAATACACTACTTGGTTTCAGTGAAAAAATGAAAGAAAGAAGGGAAGGCACAAAGAAGGCTTGCGGGACACGATGTATGCGAACATCTTTTAAATAGCAGAGATTGTGCTTCCAAATTTAGTGTCGACTGGTTCACCGTGTTGGCCCGGTCACACTCTGTATTTCATATGAAGGTTCTGGAGGCACTTTACATCGGGTCCCTCAAGCCTTCTTTGTGCAAACAACGTGAGTGTTTGCTGGGACTCGCTATCATCTGCCTCTAGTTCCTTTTTTGTATATATACAGGTATATATGTGTATATGTATATATATATTTTTTTTTCCACCTATTCTTATTGTACATTTCTCTGTTTTAATTTTGAATCTCCCATGGAAGCCTGATGAGCGGGAGTGAAACCGGTTGCTTCCTCCCACTTGTTGTTGAGTTTTTTTTATTATTTAATATTGTTTTAATATGTCTTGTAATATTAAATTTTACACTTTTATTTCGATCATATATATATATATATATATATATATATATATATATATAAAAAAACTAATATTCAATGGTTATAATTTATTACATTGGATGTAATTACGATTCAATGTAATAAATTATAACCATCAAATACAGTTTTTGAGCCGTTATATTATATTCTTCCTCTGTCCTGGATATTGAACTCTACCTGGATACTATCCTTTTGGAAATTTTATATATATATATATATATATATATATATATATATTCTGATTCTTATGTAAGTATAAAGTAAAACCAGTTGGAAACTTCTTGTTGCATTTAAGTTAAGAAATAAAATTTAAATGCATAGAAACCTTTTTAAAAAATTAAATAATATTTTACATCTTTTTTACCACTTGACATTTACATAGAAATGGAAGATTTACATGGAACTACTGAAAGATATTAAATTCCTTTAAGTATTTATTATGTGAATAATTTATACATTTTCATTGTGTCTAAAAACACTGAATTTCTTCTAATATTAGTTATACATTCAAACATCAACTAAGATATTTGAATGACTTACATTTCAAGGGTTGACTTACCTTTAAGAAAAGTTTACAATATTTCTTTGATAATCTCATTTATGATGATTAATTTTGTGAAGTGTTAACCCTTCTGAGTTCTTGAATGCCTCTACTTTTCACTTCATCTGATAACTTGGATAGCTCCATTCCAATTAGGCTATGCAAGTCTATCAGCAGATGTAATTCAAATTTAGACATGTGCTTCTACTTTTTCCTTCATCTGATTTACTTGGAAATTGAAATATCCTCCCACCTAATTCAATAGCTACATATTTATATGAGAGATAACATTACAGCTTTATAATTTGTCTATATCTAGGGGGGGGGTCTAGTGTAATGGATTTTTTTGTATCACTTAATGTTTATATTAGTTATAAAAACAAACCCTTGGGGAATTTAAATCATCAAGTTGTTTTCTCCTCCTTTTCAATGAGGAGGATTGAGGTGGAGACATCTCCACCTTCATGTACAAGTTGAGTTGTGGCAACTCCTCCTGCTTCTCCAGCTTATGCTTATGCTGTTGTTGATGAGTTTGCTCCTCCTGCTGTTGTTGTTGTTGAAGCTGCTCCTGCTGCTGCTGGCATTGCTGCTCCTTTTGTTTTGGCCTCTGCTTTTCCTGTTACATCTCCTACCACTGCACTTGTAATTGCTGCTCTTGCTGCTTCTGTTGCAACTTCTTTGGGGATGCCACCATATCAAATGAACCATCTACTGTCTCTTTTGTTCAGGGCTTATGGCCACATCACATTGAAACACTGATCCCGACATAATCATCGGTTAAGCAATGTTGAGCCTGATCATTACCTAGATGGGTGACTGCTTGGGAATACCAGGTGCTGTAAGCTTGGATGTGCAGGTGGTGAAATGGATAATGACTTCCCCCAGCTATGGGTTAATTAGTAAGACTTGTATCGCTAAATCATTATTATCTCAAAAAAAAAATTCTTACAATGTAAGACTATTTTCAGGCTTTAAATAAGTTGTAACGTTGATAAGCTGTAGAAAAATGAATCAACCAACCAATCTTTTGTCCATTCCTCTATTTGCCCACTGCAATATCCTAGTGGGTGACCTTTCTTTCTGCAGCTGAAGCATATCCTGCTTTCCTTTAGTTTCTCCTTTCTCTCTTTTATTAACCCGTTATTTCTTTAACCTTGATAACAACCTTTCTTGCCATTGTCAAAGCCTTTTTCAAATTGTTCAGTTCTGTTGTGTCCACATCCTTACAGATCAGCTTGTCCTTTGAAAAATCCTTGAAATATTTGGTCAGTTGGGTTTGAATGTCTGGACCGTCTCTCTGCTTTGCATATCAAAATGCTACTTTCTCTAACTCCCAAATTCTGCTTGCTAGGTCCATTTGAATCTTGTTATTATTTTGTTTCCCTTTGTTGAGCAAATGCTCACACATTTCTCATAATCTCCTGGTTTCTAAATTGCCCACTCAAAATATTCTTCAAATATCTCCCAAGTTACATCGGAGTTTTGGTTTTAAATATAAAACTCTTCTTTTTAAGATGGATCCCCTCAGAAAAAAAAAATCATAGTCTAATTTGCTTCTATTCTCTTTTAGGTGATTGTAGACTTTTACCTTTCCTCATTGGGCATCCAAAACCACTGGCCTTACGTATCTGGATTTTCAACTACCTTAATCCTAAACTAACCCTAGGTCTCTGGAATAGACCATAATTCCCATGAGCTATATTATATTTTCTTTCTTTCTTCCATGTGTAAACATACAATGTGATACTTGCCCAAACTTTCCACCGACCAGCCAATGATTAACCTACATTGCATTTCAGTTCTCAATCTTGTCAGTATACACTGAAAGCTAGGATCCTCACTGGGTGTCCCATACTTTCAGTCTTGTGCCACATCTAAGCTATGCTTGGAAAATCACTACACTGAACACCAGGAAAGGGTGTGTGCATGTTCACAAGTTAACATGAAGAAAGACAAACACCATGTCAAGAAGTAAGAATGTAGACTCTGTTTCCCGTATTATATGTAGAGTTTTCATCCAGGGCTTCACCTGCTTACCATTACATGATACTTTGGGCAACTTCTGCTATGTTGGTCTAATAGCTCAGCTCTTCTCAAGACCAACTCCTTACCAATCAACTTATCTCCACATGGTGGCTGGCAATTTAAATGGATAGCACAGGAGTCACATGATGGACAAGTCCATCTCTTGCCAACTGTAGACCAGAACTCTCCAATCCCAAACATGACTTTTAGTAAAGACCAGCATCTAGATATAGCTTATTTCTGGTTTTGTTGTCAATTGCTCTCCAAAAACACCTCATTCACTCCTTCACTTCCTATACCCCTTCAGTCGAAGGTTGATGTCATTTATCAGGTCATCCCTTAAGTTCTGTCCGAATTTTAACTTTTTGTTAAAATGAACAAAATTTAAAGATTATTTTATAATATCTAATGGAGCTGAACTTTATTTTTATGTTTAGATGCATTTAAACTGATCAAATTTTATTTCAGAGAACAATAAAATTAAATTTTGTTTGATTAAAACCCTGCTAACATGGAAGTACCCAAGAATCATTTGAGGCACATAATGCTTTATGAGTTCAAGAAAGGAAACTCAGCAGCCAAAGTGGCTAGAAACATTCACTCAGTTTATGGAGAGGAATGTGTGAGTGAAAGAACTTGCAGAAGATGGTTTGCAAAATTCAGAGGTGGAGATTTCACCCTTGAAGATGAAGATCGAACTGGACATCCAGTTGAGTTTGATGAAAAGCTTCTTGAAGCAGCCCTTGAAGAAAATCCTGCTTTATCAGTTGAGGAATTGGCAATGGTTCTCAGTTCAAACCATACAACTGTTTATCGTCATCTTCAACAACTTGGAAAAGTTCCTAAACTTGGAAAATGGGTGCCTCATGAATTGTCTGAAAACAACCTCAAATCCCAAGTTGACATCTGCTCTTCTCTCCATTCTCATCAACTTGTTTCACCTTTTTTGGATAGACTTGTGACTGGTGACGAAAATTGGATCTTTTATCGAAATGTTATGCATCGTAGACAGTAGCTTGGTAAAGGGGAAGGACCCCAGCCACAGCCGAGAAGGGAACTTCATGGGCAAAAGGTTCTTCTTTCAATCTGGTGGGATTGCCAAGGAATAATCCACTTTGAATTCTTACCACCTAATGCAACAATAAATGCTCAAATATACTGTCAGCAATTAGAGTGTTTGAACCAAGCTTTGAGGAAAAAAAGACCTGCTCTAGTGAATCAAAAAGGGGTGATGTTTCATCAGGACAAAGCGCGACCTCACACAGCAAGAATCACGACACAAAAGATCGAAGAACTTAGTTGGGAGAAAATTCCTCATCCACCTTATTCTCCCGATCTTGCTCCTTTAGACTACCATTTGTTTCATAGCTTACAGAATCATTTGGAAGAAACAGCTTTTGTAACACAGGAAGAGGTTAAAACTGACATTTGTGAGTTTTTCGAATCAAAGCCAAAAGAATTTTACAGTAATGGAATTAGTAAGCTTGTTAATAGATAATCAGAGAAAATATATTGTTGATTGAATCTGTAATTAAATGTAACATTTGGTCACTTGTTTTCTTTATTCAAAATTCGGACAGAACTTATGGGATGACCTGATAGAAAGCTGTACTTCAAAAAGGACCATCAGCTGGCTATTAAAAAGAGATACTTGAGATTGCAATAAATCCACCTCTTTCATTTCCATGTGAGTGTCCATAGAATCTGTATGAAATTAAGGTATACAATTGCAGCAAAAAGGAGTAGCTACAAAAATGTCTTTTACTTCATCTCTGGCAGTTCTCACTTCTATCTCTTGTTTCTCCTTATCTTTGATTTTTTTTCTGATGTGCATACCTGTGCAACCCTCTTCTCAGGCATCATTATCTGTACCTTTATAGTAGTAGATGGAATTGCTCTGCAGTCTCTTTTCTAGCATGCATCCTTAACAATGGCAGAAATTTACAGTTCTTCAGGCTTAAAGGTACAAGGTTTATGTGGACAAGTCCAGGTCACGACACCAAACGATGTATATGAATCTCGAGCATGTTGCATCGGAGTGCATGTTACATTCAGCCAGGGACCTATTCACCCAATCAATTTCTTTCCCTGCCTTTTCAGTATAGATTACTAAAAACCCTGCCATTAATTCCTCTTCCACCATCACATAGGCAGTGTTTTGATGTTGAGTCACACCTTAAGTAGTCTACATATATAAAAAGATCCAAGCTGAAGTATCTGCTGTACATTTATTGTTAGACTGCATTTGCTTTCCCTCTTTTTCATTCTTGATAACAGGCTTTCTTAGGGGTTATTAATTGCCTGAATCTTGCCACTTCTCTTATCTCTGTCCGTCACTCTTTATAAAAGTACTTTTAGGGGGTGGGTTCATTGTCATTTGACTTTTACAAATTAGCCTGAGATAACATCTGAGTTTTTCATTGATATCTAGAACTACACAGTCTAGCAGAATGAATGGCTAATTAGACAGTTGTAGGTTCTGGAGAGAAAGGAGATCCTCTCTCTTCACTGACTGACTGATTATTGGGCAGTTGACTTTGTCTCTAATTTTTACTATTTTTATGCAGAAAAGGTCACTTTCAAGTGTCAGTTTAGATGATGATTGTGGCAGAGAGCACTCTTGAAATATTAGTAATATAGAATTTTGTTTATAGATAGGAAAAATAATGTGTGGTGAAGTTTGCGCCCAGAGAATCTGTGCTTCGTCAGAATTATTAATCTAAAAAGTAAAAACAATAGTGTCTATGGGAACTATGAAATACCAATTGAAAAAAAGAGACCGTTCATTTAATAATGTGGGGATAATCAGGTGGTATTCTAAGTTTACCAACACCCTGGGGTTTTGTTGTTACCACCACGTTTATTTAATCGTGTGTTTATGCAAAAACAGTCAGTCAAAGTTGAAAAGAGAGAGAGAGAGATAGGCAGTGAGGGTAAAAACGTCTGCTTGCTGCTGTAATAAGTAAGGAAGTGAACTCAAGTTATCTGCAATATTGGCACAATACTGACAGTGAACCCCCTAAATCCTGATAGTGAAATAATTATGGCAACTACTAAGGACAAAAAGGGTGACCCTGAAAACTACTTCTTTCCTTTCAGAATTATTTTCAATATTTGTTTTTTTTTTATGTACTTTATTTCATATACACTACTTTCTTGTAAAAGAAGCATTATACTTTTTGTACCAATTTTTCCTTATATACATAAATTTTTCTTTGGACTCGAATTGACTTGTTCATATTTGATTTTTCTGAGTGGCCTGATTCTTGCCCCAATGAACTTACAGGTAGATCAGTTGAATCTTCTGAGATCTACGATTTGTTAATTGTTCTCCAGCATCAAAAATCACAATATGGCTGGAAAGTGAAATTGAATCGACATTGTGAGACTTTGATTGAACCTGTAATACTGGACCAGGACAGGACCAACGGCCTGGCCTTGTAGAGTACATCGATCCAGTGGGGTCAGGATTGGTGTTACAGATTCGTAGATGTGTATAGTGTAGAATCAGATTCCTACATTTTTTTTAAATCTTAAATTTTGTGCAAGTTAAACACATAGAGGCTCCCAGCCAAACATAACAACTGATGTATTTTGATTGGTTGTAAAATATTAATTAGGTGGCGTCAACTACGTCCGAAGGTACCGACCCAAATTTTGACCTCTAGTTGACGCCATAAAATGTAAACATGTTTACGAGCCTCCCCACGTGACCAAGAGAACTAATAAAACGAAACTTCGACGCGACTTGGTCAGTGGGCACTTAAAATATTGAAACCAATTCACTTGACTTCATTGAAATCAACACAGCAAAGGAGACGAACTTTATCTTCAATACAACAACAAACTTTGTCAACCATCTCCCGGCTTAACGCTCATTCCCACAAAATATTCCATTCCACAAGAATCTCTGGTTAATGAGCGATAACAATCAGTGAGTCAAGAACAATACTTTTTTCTATTTAATACACAAAAAAACATCTGTTTAATTTTCCTACAAAACAAATATAGCTAACTAAACCTTGTCATTTTCACACATACAGTACAGTAGCTCAAATTCTTTCAGTAACACACACACAAAACTCTATTGTGTTTATCAACTTTTGCACTATATATTATGTATTTGTTGTGTTTATAAAAATATTTATTGTTGAACAAAATTCACATTTTCTTCTACTTGATTATTTCTCTTGTTGTTGTCTTTGTTACATTTGATATTGTAAAAATTGTAGAGGGTCAGTTTTTATTTCTATTTATAACCAATACAAACTGGCTGACCCATTATAATAGCAAAAATTCATGATCTTGTCAATTGTAATCAAGTTCAGCAGAACTGGCCTCAGTTAATATATGATCAAAGTAAAAAGTGTAAATCTTATTGTAAACAACAAATCTCAAATTTGAATTTTAGCCAGATCCGATCTAGTTTAGGGCGTGCTGGTTTATTTCAATTATCATTTTAAGGCTGCAATTGGGAGAGAAGAGTGAGTTTGTTTTTTTTTTTCATTCAAACATACCCTTTTTAATTCACAAGTTCAAACACAAATAATTACAGTTAGAACCTCATTTTATTCTAATTAAATATCTTTTACAATTTTTTAGCATGATCATTTAGTGTGTCTCCTACTTTATCTTTGACAATTCATGCTTCTGTCTCTCATTTCTCTGTATCTTTTTTATCTAATTCTGTCTTCTTTATAGTAGTAGATGGGATTGCTCTGCAGTCTCGCATGAGTTTCTGAAAAAGGCACTCATGGTAGCAGTTTACAGTTCTTCACTTCTCCAGGTTTGAAGGAACTGGGTTGATGTGGCTACATCCAGATTGATGTGGCCACTTCAATAAATCTGAAAAAAATAGTAATTTTTGCTGAGAATTAGTGCTTGCATAATTTAATATATTTCTTTCTTCCAGATTTGACTGGAAAAAAATCAGTATGCAGTATTTTTTAAAATTTACTAGTGATTTTTTTGTGTAATTTTGAATTGTTTTTGTTAAACATGACAATATATCTTTTATTAAATAAAGGCATGTTAGAAGAATCAAAAATTTAAAATTCAGTGCTATTTTTGAGTGCAAACAGTTTTTTTACCAATTTTAAAAATTTTTTGTTAACTTTTAGATTATATTTTGCAATGTTTAGATTATTTTTTGTACAGAAGCACAAAAAAGAAATAATTCAGTAATTCTGTGATTGCAATCAACAATCTCACTTTAATGAGTATTTATCAATTTTCCTTATTTTATTGTGTCATATCCTTTAGTTTACTAAATTTTAAAATCAGAATAATTTTTTTAACTGCATTCACCCCAAGCATGGCAGTAAAGTCATTAAGACACAAGGAGCTACCGTGTGTGGAAGTATTAAAAAACAGAATCATTACTAATGAGTGAGAACAAAAGAAGAGTAATCAGTAGGACAGTAAATAGTGATTGACATTGTATTTAAACTTTTGAAGATTAAAGTTGACTGGAAAGCATGGAACTGGAAGTGAGTTCCACAAGTGAGAAGTGCAAGAAAAGAAACTGTTAGTATTTAACTTACTATCTAGCTAACTCAACTGTAAATTGATGAGATCTTGATGCCAGTCTAGTATTGCACTTAAATTCAAAAAGTCTAGGTACCTTATCGAAGAGCTCATCCAAACATTTCCATGAAAGTATTTATAGAAAAGACACAGGGAGGCAACTTTAGAGGGGTGGGAAAGTGACTGAAGTTGATCTGCCAGATCAGGACTAATAATTGCTGATTCTTTGGATTTTATCAAGGATCTCTGAGCATAGAGCAAAAGCACTGGGCCATATATGACAGAAATATTTGAAAGATGGGCAAATAGTAGACTTATAGATATATAAGATAGATTCTGGAGAGAAAAATTGTCTAGCACAACACTGAACCAAATTTCTTAGCAGCTGACCTAGCAACAGATTCAATATACTCTTTCCATCTCAATTTAAAAAATATAGTCTTCCACTTCAATTACAAAAGACTTCATTGTGTGCAATTAAATATTTTATGACATCAAAAATGTAAGAAAATAATAAAATAATTAATAAATAAAAAAATGAATTAAAGTAAAATGTATCATTTAACTAATTTTGAATTACTTTTTTATACTCCAAATGTACTATATAAATAAAATTGTTCATCCTACTAAGTTTGAAAAAAGTTTATAAACTAAAGAACTAATCTTAAAGTAATGTCAATATAAGGTTAAAGATAATTTATATTTAAACTTAAAGAATACTAATTTCTAGACTGTCATATTTTTAGTCATCTATAGTTATTTATATTTTTTGTCTATAATTGAGGTTTGATGATTGATGAGTGACTCTGCCAATGTCCTAAAAGTGTCTAAAAACTTTATTTAAATACTTAAAATTATTTTTCCTTTTTATATGGATTATCTTTCAGATTTTGTTTACAAAGTCTGTGGTAGTAACTAAAATAATCCTAGAATAAAATGTATAATGTCCAAAAAAGGCATTTTATTAAAATTTATAATTAGTTACTTTTTGTTACATGTTAAAATTTTCTTGTTCTATAATTCACAAGCACTTTTAAAAACTTATGAATAAGAAAAATAGTTTTCATAGATGTTTCTTCTGATATGGGAAATAATAAATATTGCATTGAATTTTGTACACATGTTTTATCATCTGGTAAATCTTTGGTTTTTTGTGGTGGTTTCTTAATATGTTGAGGCATTTTGTAACAGGTATATTTGTGTATAATGATTTGATATGTAGGCTGGCTATAACCTTGTTTTCCATGTAAATATGCATATATAAAAGTATATATGTAAATATAAATATATAAAAGTACATATTTAAATATAAATATATAAAAATATATATGTAATATACATATATAAAAATATGCATTTCATCCCCTGCAGGACTTTATCAAGGCAAATGCAAGGATTTCTTTTTGTATCTATATACAAGAGCAAATATGTTATTGGCTTTTCAAAATTTTTTAACTTAAGAATGCTCATAAACATTCATCAGGTTGGTTGAAAAGTCAAGCAAGCTATGGAGGATGCAAAGTGACACAATTCAATGTCTAATAAATGAAAGTGAGTAAGTGATATTCTTGAAATTTATTTTAATGAAAATTAGTAATTAAATTACTTTAGTTAGGAATTAATTTATGTATTCTATATTTTAAATAACATAAGGTTATGAATTTAACCATTTTCTATTAATTTTTTAACATTTTTATAGTCATGGATGTTGTCTTGGGAAAGTAGTAATTCTTTCAGGAATTGAGATATTGGAAAAAATCCAGGGCACAGATTTATATTTTGACAAGATTTGATAGCGTCACTCTTTAGAATTTTCATTCTTAGTAAGTTACTTTCTCTTTGAAGAAGTGTGGCATTCTTTAGATCAAAGTTGTGGTTGAATCTATTTCTATGTATAACTAATACATTTGATAAATTGTTGTGTACAAGATCCCTTTTGTGTTCATAGATATGTTTTTTTTTTTTTTACATTTCTGCAAGTTTCCCCAATGTATTGTGAGGAGCAGTTCTTGCAATTTATATTGTATATACCTGCTTCAGAATTATTATTGTTATGGGTATTTTTGGTTCTGATCATATCCATAATAGTTTTGAATGTGGCTGTATTTTGATGTTGTTTGGATTGGATAAATTGTTTGGGATAGTGGAGTTTATGGAGTTGGTAGGTAGTATTATGTGTCTGTTTTTATCTAGTTTATTGCTGTTAGTGATGTAATTATCTTTTTTGCACTTGTATATTTTGTATGCCATTGTGGATGAAATAATAAGGATATTGGAGGCTTTTGAAAGTGTTTTCTGTGTATATTTCTTCTTTGGGTAAGTATTAGGGGCTGCATATTTTTAGTACTCTTAAACAAAATCCTATAATTATTCCAGATTTGATCATGTTACAGTGGTGGGAATAAAAATTGATCAGGTCATACTTGTTGGTAGCTTTTCTGTAAATCGCAAAATGAAGTTTGTTATCATTTCTATTTAATATAAATATATAAAAATATATATGGAAATATAAATATATAAAAGTATGTATAAAATAGGATGCAGAATTCTGACAAAGTTTGAAGAAATATGACAAATGGAAAACCATTTCAACAGAAATTGGATTTGATTACATGTTTCACTTTTTCTAGGCTTTTTCAAAAATCAAAAGAAATATTTGCGTATGCTTAAATACACACACATATTTCTTTCTTTCATTTTTGATCTGATATAACCTAGAAAAGGTGAAACTTGTATTCAAATCTAATTTCTATTGAAACAGTTTTCTATTTGTCATATTTCATATAAAAGTATATATGGAAATAAAAATACATTATTTTCATTATTCGGACTATTGTCCTCATCTTTGTTGCCATATTTATTACGTTTTGGCCATTGTACACTCCGGCCTTCTTCAGGTGGTTGGAATGTTGAACTGAACCCTTTATTTCGCTCTGAAAGTTCTCCACAGCCTTAACCAGGTATTGAACTCACACTCTTTGGGTCCTGTCACTGGATATAACTAACGCCTTTATCCACTGTGCCATGTGTCCTTGAGGGAAATTAACAGGAGATAACTGATAACTGACATCCATTAAACATGGCACGTGGAACTAGAACAGTCTACTCCAGTGAGTGACATTCCAACTACCTGAAGAAGGCCGGAGCATACAACAGCTGAAATGTTGTAATAAATATGGCGACAAAGATAAGGACAATAGTCCAAATAATGTAAATAATGTACATGATACCTCATCTCAGAAATATAGACAGATACGGAAATAAAAATATATGGAAATATAAATATATGCTAATATATGATATACTAGTAGTAGAGCCCGGCGTTGCCCGGGGATGTAACAGTAAGAGATAGATCAAGTATCGACCATCATAAAGACTGAAAAATAAAATTGACAAAGATTATTGTTTAAGGTTGATGGACACGCATGTCTTAATTAGTTTTTTTTTGTTTTGTTTTTTTTTACGAATTGGTCAAACCCAAACTCAAACAAAAACATTGTTTTCAATCATTATGAGTCTCTACCGATTGAATAGAATTTTATTATAAACAATTGTCTTGTAAATGGAATTTTTAAAGCATTCTGAATGTAAAAATAAAGAAAAAAGTGACAATAAGAAACACTACCTGCCAAAAAAAAGTGAAGTTTTATTGAAATCGGTTGAAAAATGTAGGAAATCCGATCCCATATATAAACAAAAACAGACACACACAACCAACCTGTGTTTTATAAGTATAACTCTTTATGAGTTGTCCCCCTTTCATTCTGGCGACTTAATCGTGTTTTTAAATTGATTTTGTGCAAAAACAATTGTGTTTTTCCAATTTTTGGTGCTGTCAGAACCACCGCAAGGTAATTTTACGTAGTTCTGTGAAGTTTTGTTGAAATCGGTTGAAAAATGTAGGAAATCCGATCCAATATATAAACGAACAGACACACACACACAACCTGGGTTTTATAATAAGTATGATTATTTCCAGTTTCACTTTAGTGATGGCTTCAAATTAAATGTCAAAAATGAAAAGAAAAAGATAAAAAGTGAGTTATTGTTATAACTAATATTTTTTTTCATGCAATAACATTTAAGTTTGTGCAAGTGAAACTAAAATTATTCTTACATAAGTGTGTGAATATATAAGCATATTGATACATGCATATAGAAAGAATACTGTAATGGTTATTTATGTATAACTCTAAATGTGTTTTTGTAGAAAAGACAAACCATTCATTTCAAAATTCATGATTTCTTGCCAATTAATATTCACTTTAATGCTTTTCAAAATGTAGATACGCATCTTTCCTGGGGAGATTGTAGCATATATTTCTCTGTTCTTGATGGAACATTAAGAATCTTGTTTTATTTCATTTAAGTCAACAATAATAATAATTTTTTTTTCATGTATATGATGATTCTTATACAGCTGAAACATCTGTGAACAAAAAACAATAAAAGATAGTAACAGACAGAGTAATATATGAAATCAATTTATACTATTGTAGTTATGGGGTCACTCACACCATACCAGCAAAAACATACAAGAAATAACACTAAAAGCATGTTAAATTGTAAGTTAAAAATCACATAATTTTATTTATTTATTTATGTGTAATGGTGCGTGAGCATTTTAGTTATATGTGTTTTAAAGGTTGTATGTAACAGAGGAAGAAAGTTGAATATTATGACAAAGCAAAGTGCTGAGAAGAGGAAATAAACGTCTTAACTCTTTGAGGGTTGAAGAGAGTGAGTTGGGTGTTTTCAGGCAATAAGAATCCATTTCTCAGGCAGGAAACTGTTCTGTTGCATGCTGGGAGAACTTTTATTATTTTGACTTTATTTATTTTATTTTAAACAAAGTTTCAACGTTATTTATTTTATTTTATTTACATTTATTATTATTACTTTATATTTTTATTTATTAATAATAATGTCCCTACATCTAGTTTTAATTCATTGTCATGGTTTTGAAAACGTGAGTACCATATAATTCTGTTCTTCAGGGAAAGTGAAATGTCTTTCATTGAAATTCTTAATAATAGCCATTATGATTTTTTGTTCACAAAAAAAGCAATAGGCAGTGAATAATATATGAAAGAAGTCTATATTCTAATAGATACATGCACTATAAGGCTAGTTTACTAATACAGCAGCAGCAGCCAGTAATGATCAAATTCAGATATTGAAACACGATTATTTTACCATCACAATTTGTATCACTTCAAGTTTAAACGTTATTTTTAGTGAATACACCTATTCATTTATTAAACGGTATGTTTTGTTTTTTTGTTTTTTATTTTGATTACCAGTCTGAATATTCGACAAATCTTATTAAAGAAAAATATGCACTGTCCGGTAGGATTCGAACCTGCCTTTCACCCCATGGGTAAAGGAAATCGTCTAGATCTAACGTGCTTTAACCGACTCGGCCATGAAGAAGCGTTGTCGATCACACAAGGTTTGAATAATGCCTTTAAGCGAAATCCCTCTCGTCGTCACAGACTCCTTTAAGTTTTCATATCTGCTCAGTTTCGTAAACATAAACAAAGATAGAAATCTATTACTTCTTTAGAAAATCGCAGTACCTATTCTTCGGGAGGGGGTTGGGTTTTTTCCCCGGCTCCAGAAGCGTCCCTGAAGAGGGAAGTGCCGAGGGGGCTTGAGCAATTTTTCCATGATTGCCGTTCAAAGCCACTTTTTAAATTGACCTTGTATCACATTTGAACTAACATCTCAACTGGATATGCATTTTTGTGTAAAAAAAAAAATTATTCAGTTTGCAAGCAATCCTACACAATCAAAAATAAGAATTTAGATGTCTTTTTCGAATTTAAATGTTGCTTTTTTATTTTAAAAATAACAGCCTAGAGACTAATCCATATTAAAAGAAAATTAATTTCCATATGTAATTTTTTCACTTCATCGGCTGATTGAACCACCATTAGAGGGAAAAAATGTAAACTTAAACAAATTTTAAAATGTTTTCTAAAATCTATTATTTGTCCTAGAGATATATTTCGAAGTCATTTAGTGAAAATTAAAGGATTTAAATTTAATTATTAACTCGATTTTGTAAAAAAAAGGGTAATGTTTACTTTTTGCTTAAAACATAATGAAAATAACGTTTCGTTTATTTACGCACGATAGCCTTTGACGAGATCAGAGATCAAAATCAATAATATTGCAACTCCTCTCTTAAAAAACATGCGAAAAAATTAAATGTTGACCTGCGATGTTATTGTTCAAACACAGAAACTGTATAATGTCGCCGCTGATTTCAAAAGCACGCAAAAAAATTAAAATTGAAGAAATACGGAACGCCCGCGCAGTACAATAATAAAGAAATTGTCATTTATGTTTAAAAATAAATTATCCTTAACCTTATATAACTGTTTAAGAATATCATTTTTTATTTTATATATGATTTTATGAAAATGAAAATAAAATGAATAATTTTATTTTTTTATATTACAGTTAGATTAAAAATTAATGAATTTAATTAAAAATTACTTTGCTTGGGTTTTAATTCATCGCCTTTATCTTTTTTTTTCTTACCTATTTGTTCTCATATTTAATTGCACCAAGTGAGGTTTGTTTTTATTAATTATTCTGATTATAAGAGTTACTGAATTCCAATTACTTTTTCGATATGGAAGCGTAGTCAGAGTCGGTAATTCAGAATTATTTCCTTTTTGAACATCCACACAAAAAATAACTTAACTGTTGCTAAAAAATGAAAATAAAATTCATTTTATAAAAAATAGTTTTTTACACTTGAAAATGGCATTCATTGAGTGAGCTTTACATTTTTTCTAACATACCTTTTTTTATAATAAATAAATAAATAAAAAACACTTGTGATGAACAGTAACGGGATGAATTTTAAAATTGCATTAAAATAAAAAATTACAAGTAACTTTAGTTTTTAAAAATAAATATAGAAGTTACATTTTTCTGTTTTCTCTGATAGAAAATAAATGTGCAAGAAACAATTATTTTTTTAGTTTTTATTAACTGAAATTACAATATTACATCTTCAAGGATTTTTCTTCACAACTCAAAACTGTAAAAAACTAAAAAATATTTCGCGAACACCTGACAAAGTAAAAACGAAAGAAAAAAAAAAACACGAAATATCAAAAATGGGGTGTGAGTGAAAATGACCCCATCAAAATATTTCCACAATTTTTTCTAATAAAATAACCTCGTATTCCAATTCATTCCTAGGCACTGACAATTTCGTTTGAATCGGACAATTCCCTGATTTCTTGCAGAACTTTTTAAAACATGTGTAGGTAGAGATTATCTGCTTTTTATTTGGGAAAAAACGCAGCATCCATTTTTTTTTTTTTGGGTGGTGGTGCCTTGAAAGAAACAGGAGTAAAAAGCCTAAAGGAAAATATACTGAAGAACCAGTGGCACATAGCGAGAAATTGTTGAAGTGGTATTATAGAGGGCAATTTAACATCCTGGTAGATGAAAATGTCATGCATCTCCTAACAGTTACAAAGCAAATTTACGTAAAAGTAGTTAGTAACTAACTACTTTTACGTAAATTTGCTTTGTATATACCAAGAAAACCAAGGACTTTAAAGACAAGGAACCAAACCATGTGTCACACCGGTTTATTTCTTTCGTCATAAAATTAATAAGCGAAATATTTTCTTAAAAATTTAATTTCTTATTTGTAACGTGTATTTCCATTTCTTCACAATTTCTTTTGACATTCGTTTCAACTGAGGCATAATTTTGTGAACTGAACGAACGATACAAAAATTGGAGACGTTGACAAATAAATCTCAACAACATCTTTTTAAGCACAAAGAAGTCATTTTTTTTTTCTGATTGCATTTTCTGGTCTGAAAGGTAAGTGCAAGAATACAAATAATTTTTATTAAAACAAACAAACAAAAAAAAAAATAGAAATCATTACTGATATGTCTCAATTTTTCTTTTGTGAGCATCATAAATAAATTCAATTGTGATTTTTCTCGTCAAACATTTTAAAATAAATGTTTTGAAATATAAACGGAACTAAATTTATAAAAAATTATTTTTAGACTGAATTCAATTACTTACTGTTTAAATTTTTATTTATTTACTTTCTTTCTTAATACAAGGATTAAGTGAGAATTTTCATGTTGAAACAAACAGGAAAAATATTTGACCTAAAGAAACAGGATATTTTTAAATTAAAACCTTCCATATTACTTTTTAAAATTTACATTATTTTATAGACAGAAATACGGAATAAAAAAAAAATTATCTTGATGGAGCTACAGCCATCACTGAAATGTTTTTTAAGCACAATAATTTTTCTTGCATTGAAGGAAATTAGATTAGATTTTGTTAAAGTTTTATTTCTTTTTTTTAAATTTATTTTTCAGCAGTAAATAAGTTTATTTGTTATGCCTAAAAAAATAAAAAACACTTAGAGAAATAAATATTTGACTTTTTTTTTTTTGTTTCGTTTTTTTAATTCTTCCGTGTTCATTTTTAAAAGTTTTAAATTCAAAGTAGAAAGATTACGGAATAAAAAAAGATTTTTAGTTTGAATTATGTAGTTACAACAATTTTACTAAAAATGTTTCTAGGCAAAAAAAAAAAAAATATATAGCGTCATATCAAGTTTTCAGTTTGCCTCTTCTACAAGCAACATTATAGAAAAATTGCACAAATCATCGTATTTTACAAAATTATGTTGAGTTAAGTCGATTGAATTTTTTTTTTTTTTTTTTTTTTTGGTAGAAAGAAAATTACAAATCGTATTTAAAAATAAAATTTAGTTGTAGAGATATCACCAAAAAATGGATTTTTTTCCGAAATGAAAGTAAAAAAAAAAAATAACTACCCGTTTTATTTGCTAAAGTGAGGGAAATTATCTGATTCAAATTAAATTTTCTGTATTTATTCAGTAATGGATGAATTGTACACTAGGCTATTATTAGAAAACTTTGTGGAAATATTGAAGCGGTGGGGGTCTGTTTCACTAACTCTACTTTTCGATAATTTGAGGGGCGGGTGATCGTGAAATTTTTTACAGTCAAAAAGAAAAATTCCTGAAGATGTTTCAGTAAAAAAAATGTCATGCAATATCAGGTGTAATACGGAAAATTCCTGAATCTTAGCTAAAATAATTCAATAAAACTAGATATCTAAAAAAAAAAAAAAAAAAAAAAAAACATTATTAAAATTATAATTTTTAAAAATAAGAAATCTTCCTGAAGTTTTTATTTTAGTTTTTTAATTGCAAGCTAAAATTTAATATTTCTAAGCATAATACTTTACTGTATTTCAAGCTGAATTTAAAATAGGATTTATATTTTGAAATCCCTGAAATCGGCCATATTGATGAATCTGTCAATACAACAATACTATTTATTAAAAAAATCTTTTTAAAATATACTTTTCTGGAACTTTATTTCAGAAAAATTAACTGATTTAAAGTTTAATGTGAAAGCAAATATTTTTAATTTAAAATATTGAAGAAAAGCAGTTTTTAGCATGGAAGTGGGTGTTTTTATGGTAGGTATGTTCAATAATTCGCCGAAAAAGCAGCATAGCATGATGAAAAAAATATGCCCCAAACTTAATAAAAATAAAGACAACAAAGTTTTATCGTCAAAATGTTTTTGTTTTTTTGCGTCAGTGGTCATGTAATAATATGCAGCATTAGTTTTTTAGCGCATTTTTTTCAGTTGAAAAACACATTAATTTGGAAATTCTTGCAAAAATCAAATAATTGTTGGATTTTAATGAAACTTTCATAACTTCTTCAAAAACGAATGAAATTATTTTAGAAATTTTTTTATTTTTAGAAAATTATGGTAAAAATATTTTTACGTCTGTTACGTCTCCCTTAATATTATGAAGACTCGAAAATTTGGCTATGTGTATTTTTGTGGGGGAGGCACGGTTAAGTAATGGATAACAGCTCAGTTTGAGGAATCAAAGAAGCCGAGTTCGAATTCCAGTCAAATCCTTTATTTTCACTTACATGAATACCCTTGGGAAAGGTATGAATCCTCTTCTTCTCCCCCCCTCGATATGGGTAAATAGCAGGAGAGACTGAGTTCTATAGCCTTGGATGGCAACTGTTCTACTGCAGAAAGAAATGGCAACCTACTGCAGGAAAAAATCTGCCTTGTCAGTCATTTATCGAAAAATACATGCTTGCCACATAACTGACTGACTGTATTTTTGTGATCATTTTAATTAAATGCAGAAGACTTTGAAGATTATAAATCATCATTTTGTTTTGTTTTTTTTGTAAATCGAGAAGCCTTTCTACTCAAAATTTAGCTCTGAATTATAAAATACAAAATCCAATAAAACTAAGACATTATTTAATTAGAGAAGCTTCTAATGGCTTTTATGAATAATATATGTTAAGGATATTATTGTTTGAAGCCAAAATATTTTTCCGATGAAAAATGATTTTTATAAAAAAATTTTTTTTTGTTCAATTTTAAGTACAAAATGTGATAAAGTTGATAAATATTTCAAAATTAAGTTTGAATATGAGTCTTTTGGGAAATGCTCTTATTAAAAAGATCTATTTTAATAGATCTTAGATTTGAAAGTTTATTGCAAACTGCAAAGCATTAGTATTTTTAAAATTTTTTATTATGACAAAAAATGTATAAAAAACATTTCTGGCAAAATTCAGAAATAATGTCATGTTTTAAGAGTTGTTTCTCCTGATAGCAAGGGTCTGGCCTCATAAATTGCATTGCTTTCATTCTGGCTAGCATATGGCTAATTCTATCATCGTTGCATTTTCAAAATTTTTAATTTTCTTTTTTCTTTTTTTTTATACATATTTCACTAAATATTTTTAATTCATTTTTTAAATATAATCAAATTTTACTTTTTCAGTGAGAGACATACTGCAATTATTTTTTCTTTTTTAGATTCAATTTTAGGGAAAGAAATGGTGCAGGCTTTGGACATATCTTCATTAAAAAAGTACCTAAAAAAATATTAGACTTTTGAAAGTATTTAATATTTAAGAATTACTTTATAGTTAAATAAGCTGGTTCACTTAAAATGTGAAAATACTGTCACTTCTGTCCTTTTGTCTGATAAATTGCCCTGATGTTAGTTGTTGATACATTGACTTAAGCATCAATTCACACCTCCATAACCAATCACCATGCTTAGATAGGCCTTTCTTATTTCCAACTAAAGTTTTTCTACTAAAAAATTAAGTAATGCTTGTTTCCAATTACATTAAGTAAACTTTAAATTTTCTAATTTTCCTAAAATAACATTTCAAAAAAGTATAATTGAATTTTACAAGATTTTTAAATGGAGAATTTCACTTTTTACAAAGTTGTCAAAAATGGCTAACATGATCGATGTCAATTTAGCTGACTTAAAAAAAATGAAATTTTTAACTAGAATTTTGGACATGCTAGGAAAGATTAAAAAAAATTAAAGAAATAATCAAAAAATACTTTGGCCTTTCCTCTTAATAATAACAAACATTTAGACGATAAAATTGTTTATCAAATTTGTGGCCTTTTTTCATCAAGGTATGCTCTCTTTTTTTTTTTTTTTTTTTTTTTTTAAATTATTGAACATACCTATTTTATGAGGTTCTGACACATTTAATGATAACTTATTTGACCTTTTTAAGTAAAGGATACATAACTGTAAAAATTATTTGACAAATACAACTTTAATGCCTTTATAATATATAATTTTTTTTTTTTTAACTACTCAGTAATCTTTCAAATTTAGGAAAATATTCCAAGTAAACTAATATAGTTAAATTAGTGAGAGCTCTGGTTCATCTCCTGTAGTGTACCACAAGTTCTACTGCCTTCATCCTTCTGTGGGCAGCCATGGAATACTGGACATAGACTCATTGTCACACTTTGTAATTGCAATTTCTTGGTCAGAAGTATATACAGGATGACTGTAGTTCTCTTGAAGGAAGATATCTAAACCACTTTTCCATCTTTGAAGAATGTACACTTGGCTGAGTTGGAGGTCTGCCATTTCCCTGAAATGAGTGCTGCTTCTACCACGAATGCTGTCATGCATTGGGAGTTCTTTCTCGGATATAGGTTAGTCTTTGTCGAGAAAGGCATTATGTTGGGGGTGGGGGCTGTTCATGATGTTTTGATCGAAGTACTCAGTTTGATGAAGGGAGAGTTTCACTCTATATGGCTTGGATGTCTGGGATGAAATCCCTTATTAATGCTGAAGCATCAATCATCTAGCTAATGATGTGGAATGTGCTCTGGGTTAATAAAGTCTTTCATAGTGGGACTGGTTGTTTCACTAGAATGTGTCTGGTGTGGTGAAATGGAGACATCTATAGAGTACGACTTCTTTTAGTGCCTGGTTGTACACTTGCTGTTTGAACTTATTGATGGCTACATAGTTTGCATGTAGTTTGTCCTGAAACCCAGTTTTATTTGTAGCAACGTGAGCTCATTGTCAAACAGGTGGTTGTGTTCTTCAAGCACCAATTGATTGTCATGGTCAGGGTGTAGAGAGAAAGGTCTCTTTTTGGAGGACTTTGATGAAAAGTACTAACCTTGAGTGGCCTCTTGAGCTGGCTGGTTTGAAGGACTTGTTCATATGGAGAGAAAAACATGCCCTGTCCAACCCAGTTAGAGTAGTTACTTTTTTGGCTTTTGTTACTTAATTAGCTAACTTTGCTAGTGGGTGAATGGTTATTGGCTATTTTTTGTTATTTTAGTCCCCAACATTTTCTTGTTTTAATTTTCTCCTCCCATCATTTTTTGATAACAGAAGGCACAGTTCTCTGGTGTGGTAGGAACATTTTCTTCTGGTTTTATTTCATTTTTTCTAAATACTCACACTGTAGTTATCACTTTGTTATCTTGCTTTTCGATTGGGGTGGAGGGTCATATTAACACATAATTTCATTATCTATTTTTATCAAAATGTCATTTTTATAGATTCATTTGAATAGCTTCAATGTAAGTATCGGGTATATATTTTATAGAACAGCAATAGTCTTTAGTAGGACTTAACACATTGTCCAAATTTTTAGCAACATTATTGGACATTTTTCTTAACTTGCTATGGCATCTTCTGTTGAATATTTTTCTACTGTGATTATTTTCCATATTGTTTGTTGGATTATTTGGTTGTGTAATTTAACACTTGTTTTTTTCTAATATGAGGATTTCTCTCCAAATAGATGGGAAGTGATGTTGCATTTTCTTCAACCAGAAGTGAAGAATTAGCAAGTGGGGGAGGGGTATCTCTATATCAAGTGTTTCAATTTAATAACCAGCAAGTGGTCATTTTTGAAATTTAGTTTTCTCAGTGGTTTCTGTAACTGAAGTGACCCAGGAAGTAAAGCAGTGGGTTAGTTTTTAGAGATCAAGTGGCAACAAAACCAGAAATAGGGTATATCGTGGTGCTGGTTGTCTATTAAGTCATGCTTGAGATCGGGGACAGTTCAGATTTACATTTGAGAGTCTGAAGTCTGTTGCATGCTTCCTGTACTATTCATTTGTATTTCAAGCCATGCATTGGGATGTGTCAATGGGCAAGCAGTTGGTAGGGAGAAGAGCTGATATAGAAGTTGTTGTCCTAAGTATCACCTACCAACCCTGATGAGCAGCCAAAGCCTTGAATAAAACATCTACACATAATATAGAAAACAAGATTTGGGTTCTTATTCCTCAACATGGCATTTCTTTTATTTTAACTTGTGTGCATGCAGCAAATCCTCCCCAGCTTTTGATGCACAAAGATTAGATTGAGAATCAAAATGCAACATGGGGTAATCATTGACTGGTTGGTGAAAAGGTTGGGTGAGTATTGCATTGAATATTTACAGACTATTTCTTAGATAGACAGCTATCATAATAGTGTACATTCATATGAATTTTGGTAGTTTTAATTCAATTAGAAGACATCTTCCCATTTTAAATAGATCTTTCTGCAATACCATTTTGGTGTGGGGAATGTGGAGCTGATCTTTTGAGCTTAATATAATTATTGATTAGAAGGGTTCCAAAATTTTTAACAGTAAATTCTGAGCCGTTATCACTTTATATATGTTTTACAGTGTTGTAGGGATCAATATCTTCCAAAATACTTCTTCATAGCTAAAGACATATCACATTGACTTTGACAATCATCGATTTGTTGAAATGTTGAACAACAAACTGACTATCCTTTCTTTCTTGCTGGATATCTGCTACAATTACACAATTTTCTCTATTTTCTTTTCCCATCAGTTGCATAACAGGGCGACAGGATGAGGATCATGTGTGCGAAGGATTTTCTCAAATTATTTCACCATTTGATTGTTTCAATTTTGGGTATTTTTCTTGGTATTCCACTTCCTCATCTGCTTCCAATGAGCACTCAACCATCATCATACCACTATTATCAAGATATGCCTATAAACGTGTTTTCAGGATTTCCGCCTGATATCCCTAAGTGTGGTTTTTTGGGTCCCAGACCATAAAATTTTGGATTTTTCTTAATCAAATTGATTTCTCTGTATTCTATTCCCATGAGCACTTAATCACCATAAACACATGAGGGGTTCCCAAGTTATAGGAATACTTGAATGTACACTTTTTATTGTGAAATTGAGATTGAGGGGACCCCAAGAGCCAGATTTGAGGGCTAAAATCGGGCAAAAATACCATGAAATGGAGGTTTCATGCTCTAGATGACCAGATAAGTGCTAAAAATGGATTTAGCATCTTCAAAAACATATAGATAGTGGTCTTGGTCATTACATTTGGCCAAAAATTAGAGAAATTATGTTTTTGTATATCCAAAACAACCATTTGTACCAGGAAAGGGATAAAATTTTACTAGCAAAATTTTTATATAGAATAGATTTTAGTAATGTTCCTGAGAGTAAATTTTTTTTTCAACCAGACCTTTTCAGAAAAGTTGCCAACTCTCAATTTTAAATTGTGAACCTTAAAAAAATTCATCTTGGGGCTTTTCTGCAATCATTCCTTAAATGTAGACCTCCAGACCCAAATTTTGGGCAAAAACATGTATTGTTCAGGCTAATTTCTGCAAAAATCACTAAAACCTAGAAGAAATGACCCTAATCCATGAGGATATTTCAATCTTGTGTGCCTGTAGATTTCAAAATACCTTAAAATGTGGAGGTATTGGAGACATTTTAGCAAATTACTGGCCAAATCTTTACTTAGGCCATAATTTTCCAAAGGGTCAAAACATAAAATTCTTTCAGGTTAAAATCTGGAATTCACGATCTTCAAATGGCCATATCTTGGAATGTTTTTGAAGTTAGAAGACAAATCAGACCATTTTTGGACACCCCAGAGAATGAACTTTCCTCCAAATTCTTAGGTCTCAAATCATTTTGAAAAAGTTGTAAAAAAATCCATATGTCCGCTTGGCAGCCCACTGTAAACTAAACCAGAATTAGACTGGAATGAATGAAACTATTTAATGACAACAGCTCAATCAGCCTAGCTACATAAAAATGAACTAGGCCTAATATTTTATTAGTCCATTTGTCAGGTAATTTATTTTTATGTTGTACCATTTTTGCCTTGCGTACATATTTCACATTATATATTTAATTTTTTGATAATTTGATGCCATTGTTTTAAGCTATCTGTAGCAGTTTTGGAAGTTTTTGAATTTAGATAGTACAAGTGGCCATCTCTTTTATGTTTAATTTTATAACATTATGGTATACAAATTCTGAATAATTACAGCCAAATTTTACAGAAGTTCTTTTTTTTGGTAGTATCTTTTGCAGAGAATGTAGAGATATAAAGGACATTCTTTAAAATATAACATTGCATATTTCCTTGTGGGTCTGTTAACTTGAGCATTGCCATTTTTAATGGCAATATTGTTTTACTCCCACCTGCCAGTTCAATATGGTAATTTTTCTGGATTAAAATCATTGTCAAAACTAATGAATTTAGATTGTTAGTAATAAGTTGTCGCTCTACAATCGGCAAGTAAACTCTTTTTGTTGGGAATAGCATCTAGTCTAATTGCAAATAAGAATGAATTTTCATTTTATGAAAAATATTTAGAATTCTTTTAATGAAATGGGCCTTTTTTTTTTGTTTTTGCAGTCTGTACTTTTATGTTCAGATTTGTGGTGTGCATGATAAATAATATTTTTACTTAATGAATTTGAATTCTATTGTTTTGAGGGGGAATTATTTCTTGAAAAATTTTCAGTTTTACATGGCAGTTGATGCTTTTATGGCCTGATTTACCATTTGTAAAGCAGGTAAAGACATTATTACTTTGAGACTTTGGTCTTGGCCTTTGGATTTTAATTGCCATTATGGTATTGTCACTGTTATTCTCTTATTTTCATAATGCGTTGTGAACGGTTTAAATCCAGATGGAAGACCTTTCACGATCTTGGCTATTAGTAAGTTATTGCTTATCACTTCTCTAATAATTCATCATATTTTTGCCATTTGATTCCAGTATGGAGGTTAATTCAGTATAGAGGGAAATTATTTTTGGTTTTCCTTTTGATAAGTAGTGTTCTCTCAAAAGTTGCAATGTTTTTTTTGGGGGGTTTTTTTGCCATTGTTATGGGCTCGTCCCATAAAAGACAGACTTTGGACATCAAAACATTAAATTAACTCCTTGAACGTATCTGCATTCTTTGCACATTGCCCTTTGTCATAGAGATTATCGTATGGTTCCAAGATCATTTTGTGTCATTTTTTATTCTCATTTATCCTAAAAAATTTTACTTTCCATAATTCATATTTGGATTTGTCAACAATGATTCAGTCTATTTCTGGTTTCATTACATGTGGAGTAATTGGCCATGGTTAAGTGTAATTGACAAAATTCTCAGCAAACTGAGAAAATGAAGAAGTAGAATAGGACAAAATGATACTGAATGAACAATATTCTAGGCAAAACAACAGTAACAAGACAAAAGTTCACAACATAAGAATTGTGTTCACATACAAAAAGAATAGTCAAATGGTTGAAGCATTCTGTCTTCAAGACAAGAATTTATTTTTATTGGTTAGGAAGAAATCCCAGCATTCATTTCTGGTAGCAAAGTGTAGTTCCAATCTATGGACCTCTGCTACCTACACGAGTCTCTAGGATTTGTCTATAAATTTGATGGGAAGTTCTTAGCAGCCATTTTTTTTAGGATTGGAACCAGCAATCAAAAATTAAATTTAATATCATTTTCAAGTAAACATTGTTTTAATAAATTTTATTTTTTTCAACATAAGACCAAAAATGAAAAGCAACATAAAATTCTGAATTATGCCCATTGACCAAAAATAACAAACTTTTACAGGGCCACCAAAATTGAAAGTTTTCAATAACTTACTCATACTGATAGTATTTCTGTCTGTTTAATAAAGTTTCTGATATTATTACTACATTAAAAATACAGTAAAGATATCACTTAGTTAAGTTACAACAACTGACGTGAAAATATTTTCGCAAAATTTTCTGATAGATGGGCTTCCATATTTTACTTGATTTATGGCACAACTGTTTGAAAGCAAGAACAGGGCTAAAATATCTATCCTTTGACATTAACAAGTAAGGACTTACCCTGCTGATGAAAATGTACTTTTCTGGAAAATATTATCAATGTTTTTACAAAATAAATTTTATTATTTTAAACTCTCTGGTGCAGATATTGGATTTTTAAGATATTTTTTAAAGTTTAAACTTTTTTTTGTAGGTGTTCTTCAAATTTGCTAATTCAAATTGGTGAAAGTGTATTTATTTTTGGTTTTAAAAATCTGTAAAAGATTCATTTAAGGATGTAAAATAATTTTACTTTTTTTATAAATTAACTTTAAACTATTTCAAATAAAAACACTTTAACTTCAAATATATTTGAATTATGTAAAATGCATTTTTTTTTTTTTTTTTTTTTTTTTTTTTGTTTTGAAAGTCTGTGGGTATACCTAAAATATATATAAATGAATGTGGAAAGATTGAACCAGATTTTATTAAATAGAAAAGTATTTAACCAAAGCAATGTGTTACTATGTACTTTATTCATTTCCATTGTTTTTACTTCATATTACTTTTCTCTCATTTCTGTGTTACTATCAAACAAAAAGCAGTTAAAGATTCATTAACTTCCCATTCTAAATTTATCAAGCTTTATGAAATAAGAAGAAAAGGAGGGGAAATGATTTTAATGTTTTTAACTAATGTAAGTTATGCCACTTAAATTGAAGTAATATTGTTTTTATTCTTTTAGTGAAGATCATCTTGTTAATGTAGACCTTTGGAAGAATGATCTTTGGAACTTGATTTTAAAAATTTAACCTTTACCCCACCCATTCCATCTAGAACTGTTTCCCTTGGAACTGCACTCTTTTTCTTTTGATGGGGGAAAAAAATGAATGCTTACTGTTTTTAAAACTGTTATAATTTTCTTTCTATTGTGTGTACAGACTTGATTATTTTGTATACTAATAAAAGAATGTATGAGTAATTTTTTGACATAATGCATTATATTCTACATGCATGTTTTGACATGGAAAACCAAAAATACTGAAATGCAAATTAAAAAACATAGATTGACATACTTTTATTATTCCTTGTGGAGCTCTGGGGTGCAGTCAACCTTGTACTCTACCAGACTGTGGAACCTCTGGAAGGAGGGGTATGGGCAGTGCCAAATCACATTATCTGCATACAAACTGGGTCTGGTGGTGCCTTTTGTCTCTGTGTGCAAACAGCACAATCTGGGTGAGAAGCCTGTCAGATTTCAGGTGATTGGGATTGATCACAAGGTTGTGTTCTGTTAACACCAGTCTTTCTTGGAGGTGGGGGTCTTCTCTTCTCCTACCTCACTTGTGGGACATATCTGACTCTTAGCATTCCAGTAGAGAATGCACAATCTTCAATCTGAACTTTTCAGCATTGACCTAGTGAGCTGACTTGGCTTTCCTGATAACCAGAGTATTGCAAATACGGAATTCAAGCAAATAAAATAAAAACTTTTTCCACCATTTGGTACATCTTTGCAGTAGTAGGTTATCTGCTTGTCAGCTAAGTCTACCCCAGCACCCCATATGATGAGAGTAGGACTGCACAGCACAAGGCTTTTACACAATCCTGTTATGACTTTTTGATCAAATTTCTTTTCTGAAAGTCTGTGTGGTGTGGGCAAATAGTCATCAAATTTACTGGCCTTTTGTCATACCAGGAGATGTATAAAATGTGTCCATCTCTGTGTGTGATAGGGGGCTCGCATGCTTGGTGTTTTGCTGCTTTTATCTCATTTGACACATCCTTTTGGTTCACACATAATAATGTGCTACATGCTCCTGTTCCATGTTGGACTAGGTGGTGAAATAATGGATGAAAAAAAAAAAAAATTGTCCATGTAAATAATGTCCCCTATTTTTTACATTCTCTGACAGGAAGGAAACAAATCTGTGGGTAACACCAACTGTCCTTGGTGCCTGAGATTTTTCTTGGCCCAAGTAGGACTGCTAATTGTAGAGGTAGCCAGATTTTCATGTCAGCTCATCCTCAGGCTTTCAGGCCCCACTTGGTTGGTTTTGCAGGCATGTACATCAGTAGGATTGTTCTCCCTTTTGAAAGGAATCTTGCTTTCATCCATTGAAAGTTCCTTTCCAGGATAAAACTATTTTTGCTAAAATGGCACGTCTTTCAGAAAGTGTCCAGGTCTTGTATGCCCTATCATGTTAGGGTGGTTCCTAGATTTTTGCATTAAGAGTTATCCAAAATTACAAAAATCCTGTCTTTTAGCATGATGTGCCTAAAACCTGAAATCATCAGAGGACCCATACAATTTGAATGATGACTGTTTTGTGAGTCTAGTTAAAAGCAAAATGGCTATAAAGGTTTTCATTTTGTCAAAAAATGGCATCCTTTCATGTGTATGTATAAGTAGATGTCAGCATTTACTCTTCACTTTTCCTTCATCTGACTTGTTGACAAATAGTTATTTTGTTGTTAAAAATAGAGAAATAATTCTCCTTTGGAAATGCTATCAGGTACATCCTTGGAGCCAGTAGATTCCATAAAATTAGTCAGCCATAGATGATAGTAGTGGCTTAGCACCATGTATTCATCACAGCTTTCCTCCCTGTCACTAGTGTGGTTATCATTTCCAACCACTTCACTGTCAATATCCGCTTGAGTAAAACTTGCAAAATCATCAGTCTGAATTAAAGAAAAACTCTTGAATAAATGGCTTCATTAAATACCAATGTGGCCATTTTCATTAAGAAAAAAATAACCACAAAATTCACATTGGTTTAAGTGATATTGTACCTTTATGTAGAATGTAGAACAGTGAAAAATGGCATCAGAAAATGGAAATTTTGTCTCATTCAAAAGCAAGAGTAGGCTATTTCCAGCTTAAAATATCGGAAGTAACAGTTGACAAGTGTTTATTTTTAGCAACCCTCTTGAGGCGGCAAAATGCGCCAAAGGAGATAATTCATACAGTGACAAATCTTTCCTCTGGCCAGAACAAAGTTAATTGAAAATTAAGTATTTTAAACATTGAACCCCCCCAAAAATGGTGTGTCAAAAGGACAGTTTTTCTCTTGACATTGCTATTATTTCACTGCTTGGCATGATTTATTATTTTAAAAACATATGTTTAGAATTATAACAACAAAAATATTACACACTATTTAGAGTACTTTTTTACAAGATTAATTTTATATTTACAAGATTTTAAAATATATATGAACCAACCACAATGCAATATTTATCATTTACAATTTTATAAAGATATATGAAATGTTTTTACAAAAATGAACATATTTTTCTGGAGATTATACATTTTCTTCTAAGATTACTTTGTATCTCAGATTACTTGTTTTAATTTTCAATTTTTTATAATCATATACGCTACTGTGAGAAAGAGTGCAAAAATATTGTTTTCATTAGTAAATTTTTGTAAGAATGTCTTTTAGGCTCAAATAGAAATTCTGTTAGACCAAAAGTTGTTAGTGTTTTTAAAGTGAATTTCAAAAATAGTATTTAAATATATGTACATAGATTTATTCAACCAGATCTCTGCCATTTTGTTCCACTACTGTTATCATTTTTTTAGGCAGTCTCATAATTCTAACCTCTTAGAACTTGGCATCTTTCTGGGTGATGAACAGGTCTAAGTGGTTTTTATAGGATTTTAGAGGTATGAAATGCTACCCATTAATTTTTTAGGGGTTGAAATAAGGGATATAAGATCAATGAGCAAGCCTAGCAGGATAACCTAGCCAAGATGCACAGATTCCTGCCAGGTCTACAGAGAGAGATGTGTTACCTGAAGCTGTCCCGATGAAAAATGACACTATCCTGATTGATGACATTATAACAATTTTAATTACTGTAGGGATCAAAATAAGCAATGATTGTCAAGTAAGTGTGACAGATGTGATAGGATATCCCAGGCAAGCTGTATTGATTGCTCCCTGGTCTTCAGAGAGACATCTTGTCAGAATGTATCCTGATAGATGACACTATCCTAATTGGCCACATTGACATACTTTTCAGCATCTAATTTTACTGAAGGAGCTAATAATATAAAATCTTCTAATCACACTAGGTACACAAAATCAATATTTTGGGATCAAAGCTTTCCATTGGAGTGGTTAATAGTGGTTCAGTTCAATTTCCCAGGAATTGTTTTGCTGCACATTGACAACAATCTATTTTTAATCACTGCTGATCATTCTTTTCAAATATGTCATTTTGGAGGCAAAATTTTTCCTACGTTCCGACAAAAAAAATGGTGTATCAAAAGGAGTTTTTCTATTGACACTGCTGTCAGTGTATACTCACTTGGCAATGTTTCTTGTTTTAAAAAGCTATGTTTTAGCGTGTTAATAACAACAAAAAAATGTTATAAAAATATATTGTAAACTACAATGCAATATTTATTATTTTCCTTGCCAGAATTGATCTTACATATTTATAAGTTTACTATTCATCTTTGCTTTGAATATTGCCACCACTGGTCTGGTGCTCCTGCTGTATATTTAGAGATTCTTGATAAAATTCAAAGAAGAATTTGCAATGTTATTGTTCCTGACCTTGCATCTTGACTTCAGTCTCGTTAACAATGCCATAACGTAACTTCCCCATGTCTTTTCTATAAATACTTTCATGGTAATTGTTCTGAAGAAATTTCCTCTATTCTATCTGGACTTTATGAATTGAAGTATAGTACTAGCTTGGTGGAAAGTTGATATGCCATTAAAAATCAACTTAATCTTAAAGATTGAGGACAAGGTCTCATCATTTTACAGTTGAAATGGCTGCTAGATGTAACCAAGTTCTATCCTAACAGTTTCTTCTATCGCACTTCTCATTTGTGGAACTTTTTTCCAACTTCTAGCCTCCCAGTTTTTAAAAATTTAAAAGCAGTGTCAATTATTATCTCCTTTCTTTCTTAATTCTTATTCTTTTATTATCCTCTCTCTTTAATAGTAGTGTTCTCTAACACTCAGTAACCTCTTGCATCATAGTGGCTTTATTGCCTTGCTTAGTGAAATGATTTAAAAAAAAACACAGGAACAGTGCACCAAGGTGGGGTTGAAAGAGACTCTAGGTTTTTTGTTCAACCATTTTCAGATATCATCAACATGGCTTCCTGCAATTGAACATTTTACCAGAAACAAATATAATTTCAGATGGTTGTCCACCATACTGTAGTATCACCCAAATACCTAGTAAAAATTAGACTTTCTGTATTTATACACAAGGAAAACATTATTCCACCCAATGAATAGGGAGATATGCACTTAAAGTATTAAAGTAAGTGTTTGTGGTCTCAACTAAAATCTAAAAGAACATTTGGTTCAGAGGAAAAAATTATCTTGAACTATTTTAGTGAATTTATGAGGTGACAGCATATAAAAAATGTCCAGGAAATGCATTTTTTTTTTTTTTTTTTTTTTTTTAATTTATAATTATAGTTACACATCACTGTTTAAATTTTCTTGTTCAGACATTTTTATAAATTTATGAATAAAAATATAACTTTGTGCTAGTAAAATTCTAGGTCTATTTTTTAAAACAAAATAACCTTGTCGAGGAAATATACATTAATATCGATGTAAAGAGAAAAAAATGTTCTCATTGATACGTTTCTTTGTAGGTACAAAGTTTCAAAATTGCTCATTTATGTTTTGTTTGAATAGAGAATTACAGATGGAAATGTGGTCCATTAAACTTAGTATTTTGTTTTTGTCATCAATGAATGCAGGGCTACCAGGATATTCTCAGTTATTCAGAATTTCCTTTCTTAAATCTAGTAAGCCATTTACAAACTTTAATCTTGGTTTTGCGTCTTTACCTATAAATGGCAAATATCCATTTTAGTGCTTGTACACCATTTTATTCTTCCAGGACATCAAATTATGAAAATGCATGTAATTTTCCTTGATTGTCACTTTTAACATTTAATAATAATATTTAAGAGGAACACATTGATTTTTCTAATTGTTTGATATTTTTAAAAGATTAAACTTTTTTTTCTTTTCTTTTTTTTTTGTCAAACAGAAAAGTATTTTGTAGGAGCTATATGTTACTTTGTACTTGATTCATTTCCCTTATTTTCACTACAGAATAGTTTTCTCTCATATTGCAAAGATCTTCATTGACTTCTCTTTATAAAATTATCAGACTTTGCAAAATTGAAAAGAAACTAAGAAATTGAAATTATTATTTGTTTTGTTTTTTTTTTTCACTCCTGATAAATTCTGCCATTGGATTCTTCAAGCTGTGACACTAAATTTGTTTCTATGACTCTCATTGCTTTTTATGAAAATTGAAAGAATATTATTTTTTTATTCCTTTAGTGAAGGTCATTTTGTTAAAGTAGACATTTTTAATTTAGACTTTATTCTTGGCTTGATTGGTTGACATTTTTGGTTCAATTGTGTAGATGTGTAGAACTTTTCTCTTTTCTTTCAGGCTAGGAAAACATTTGTTTCATTTATTCTCAGAAACTATGCATCCTTGAAGAAAGAAATGTTTCCACTATTAATATTCATTATCTTAATAGGTAGTTCACTATTGCAACATAAAATCAACAAACACATTTTCAGCTGTATTTATATCCAAATAAATAGAAAAAATTTTGATAGATATGAAAATTATTATTATACATCTTTGTGTTAATAGAACCATTCATATTGAACAAATTTTAATGGTAAAGCAATTTAGTTTCACTGCAGTGTGTTTGATCTTAACTGGCTGCTGCATTAGTGAACTAGCTATATTATAGAACTGCGTGTATCTATTACATTATAAATTCAGTTCATACAGTTTTCACTGTCTCTGTTAATATATATTTTATTACTTTTTGTTCACAGATTTTTGACTGTACAAGAAATCAAAATATACATGAAAATGGTTATTGGGAATTTAAATGAACGAAAACAAGACATTGCACTTTCCATGAAGAACAGAAAAATATTTGCTAAAATCTTCATGTAAAAGATACATATCTACATTTTCAAACACAAGCATTAATTGGCAAGAAATCAAGTACTTTGAAATGTGTGGTTTATCTTTTCTGCAAAGTCATATTTAGTATTACATAGGAATAAACATTAGAGGGAAGCCATATTTTTGTGAACTTTGCTAATCTATGCACTGAAGTCAAAATTACTGTACCATATGGAAACACAGACTAGAGAGAAACCATATACTTGTGACATTTGTGAATCTGCATTTTCATGGAAGTCATCTTTGGTGAACCATATGTGTATACATACTGGAGTGAGACCATATTGTTGTGAAGTTTGTGGATCTGCATTTTCAGACAAATCAAGTTTGGTTCGCCATATGCGAATACATACTGGGGAAAAACCATATTCTTGCGAAGTTTGTGGTTCTTCATTTTCAGACAATTCAAATTTGGTGCGCCATATACGGATACACACTGGAGAGAAACCATATTCTTGTGAAGTTTGTGCATCAGCATTTTCACAGAGGTCGCTTATGGTGCAACATATGCGTATACACACTGGAGAGAAACCATATGCTTGTAAACTTTGCAGTGCTGCATTTACACAGAAGTCAGGTATAGTGAGCCATATGAGAACACATACTAAAGAGAAACTATATTCTTGCGAAATTTGTGGATTTGGATATTCACTGAAGTCGAGTTTTATACGTCATATGCAAAAACATGCTGAAGAGAAACCATGTTCTTGTGAAGTTTGTGGATTTGTATTTTCAGAGAGGGCACTGATGATAAATCATATGCAAGCACACACTGGAGAAAAGCCACATTCTTGTGAAGTTTGTGGATTTGCATTTTCCAAAAAGTCCTATTTGGTGAAGCATATGCGTAAACACACTGGTGAGAAACCATATTCTTGTGAAGTTTGTAAAGCTGCATTTCCACAGAAAGCAAATTTGGTGCGCCATATGCGAACACACACTGGAGACAAACCATATCCTTGTACAATTTGTGGATCCGCATTTTCAGACAAGTCAAATTTGGTGAGCCACATGCGTACACACACTGGAGAGAAACCATATTCTTGTCAGGTTTGTGCATCTGCATTTTCACAGAGGTCAAATTTGGTAAGCCATATGCGTACACATACTGAATAGAAACCATTTCCTTGTGCATCTGCATCTTTAAAAATAAAAAATTCAAGTTCAGTGTGTCAAATGCAAACCCACACATGATACAAACCAGACATGGACAAACATTTTTGAACAGTGGGCTGCATGAGGTACAATAGTACATCATAAGGTAGGCCACATTACTTTAAAAAAAAAAAAAAAAATCAAGGTAATTTTTCATTAAAGATACCACAGCCATTTTCCCAAAAGACCATTTACATAAGCATTTACCTTAGAAATGGGAGGGGTCTTTTTCGTTTTTTTTTTATTTGGAGGAAAGATTCCTTCTATAATTAAAAAAAAAAAAAACTGAAGTCTTATGTTATCACTATGAGAGGAATTAACACATGCTGCTCTGTGTGATTTCTTTCTAATTTATTCATTTGAATTTACCAAAATATTTGTAAAAGGAATATTTATTCCCTAGAGAAAAATAATTAGCATGGCTATTTCCTCTTTCTAAAGCAAAAGATGTTTACATGAATGATCTTCCTTTGTGAAAATTGTCAATGGTTTTAGAATGCTGACATTACCTTGAACGAACTGTTACAAAATTGAAGAAACCTTTTACTTAATTATTGTTTATGTATATAGTTATGCATGAAAGTATGTGAGTGAACAAGTGGTAGCAAATGGAAACAAATAACATTTTAATATTTGTTATTTTCCTCATGAAATTAGGTGTGCCAATCGGGTTACATGTATTTTGCGTAATTTGTATAAACCATATTCTTTTATGAATTTTGGATATAAATTTTCAAGGAAGTCATATTTTGTCTCCCATATGGGATCACATTTCCAAGAAAAATCATATTCTTGTAAAATCTGTAATGCAACTTTTTTCAAAGTTGAATTAACATACTTGAGAGAGACCATATTTTGTGAGATGTGAATCTGAATTTTCAAGGATTTCGTAGCTGGATAGACACAAGCAAGCACTCTTTGGTTAGATGTGAATCAGTATTTTTTATAAGTTTCTAATTTAAGGATAAACCTACTAATATACAAGCCATATTGTTAAGATTGTACATCAATATTTTCAATGGAAATAAGTATAAGAAACATCTGTGAAATCACAAGGGAAATGCCAGAATCTGGATTTTGATTGAAATTTACATTGAAAAGACAGAAAGAAGAGAAAATTAATATTAATTTCATGCAAGTCACTCCAATATGCTTATACTTTGAAATCTATTCAGGACTATTCAGTGATGGATGCATTGTTTTATATTCTATTTGCAACATATTTCTATACAAGTCACAAGTGAAATGTAAGAATTACAAGAAAAAATGAATATTAATTTCATACAAGCCAGTCAATTGCTTATGCTTACAAATCTATGCAAGACAATTCAGTCTTTTAATAAGAAGTTTTTTTTAATATGAATTGTGAATTATTTCATGTAAATATAATATTAGGAATGTTCCTTTTCAGTCTTTAATAAAAATGTTTTTTTCTGTCATACATGATATGACATTTTATTTTTTTTTATTTTAAGCAGTTTTCTTGTGAACAATTAAGATTTCAAAGCATTTTCATAAGGTTAACCATTTCATGGGCAGTGGTTTTTTTTTTTTTTTTTTTTTTTTGGCTTCTCAGTTGATGAAAACATTAATTTAATACAAAACATGTTAAGAAAAAAAAAGAAGTTTATTTTGTGACATTATGAAACCTGAATTTAAAGCAGTGATATCCAAAATGGGAGGTACCACCCCTCTGGGAACAGCAGAATGATCCAGAGGGTACTGGACAGCCAGCAGGTGGCAGTGGCACATGTGACCCATAACATACACCACAGGCACATTGTAGTTGAAGTGTATTTTGTTTTCACTTTACAGTGTATCATATTCATATAATAATTATTATGGGAAATGCTAAGATATTCATTTGACATGCAATAATAGCACCAAGAATAATTCAATCAAAGGTTGACTATACATTTCAGTGGGGATGTATTAAGTTTATGTGTTGGTATACAAGGAGGTGACAACCCCAAAAAGTTTAAGAACCACTGATCTAAAACATGTTTTCAAAATGAAAATTCTTTGCCAGACAAGTGTCATCATGTGTATGTATGTACATTTCTGACAATATAAATGCAAATATGTTTATTTGCTCTTGCTCTGTCTGCTTTAAGGTTGTTTATTGTGTCATATTGAATCTTTAGATGATGATAAAGTCAGAAATAGAACACACACCACATCTTATTTCTATCTTGTATCATTGAAATTTATTATGGTATAATTACATGTATTTTTCCATAATTTAATTCTTGAACCCTTAACTAGGCCAATTGCGAGTTTACCTTTGCATTGTTTATTGTTGGTCATATTGAATCTTTAGATTAAGGGAATGTTCAGAAATAAAATGTTCTCATCTTAAATTTATTTTGTATTGTTGACTTTTACAACCACAGGCTAAAGTAAGCAAATTTCTCTGATTTCCCTGTTTTCACTTAATTGTTTTGCCTCTTAAGTAAATGGTGAATGTTCTACTAATTTGAATATTGAAAATTGAGTCCCACCCCACTGCATTTATTTGAGCCCCATTATTTATTAAAAACCCATAGTGGAAAACAATGCATGTTGTGAATACATTTTAATTACTTGTTAACACTTTTCCCTTTTATTTACTCGCTTCCTTTATGCAATCTTTGGAAATTGCAAGAGACTCAGTTCTGGATTCCACCCTTATTTCTGTGTCAAGAATACAGATTTGTCTCCATCTCTTTATCTATACAATAATCACCAATGTGTATATATGTCTGTGTGCATTGGCGTAGTCATGTCTCTAATGACACCAGAAAATAATTTTGTAATTTTTGGTTTAGAAATCTGTTAAAGTTATTCCTTGAAATTTTGATGAATTTATATCTGATACTCTCCCATAGGGTTGGTCAGGACTTCTGTTAATGTAACTTTCATGTTTTTATTCAATTCTCATTTTCTAAGAAATTTCTACAGTATTTTCTAGAAACCAACATTGGAAGTAGTGGTCTGAATCTCTTGTTTATATTTAAATCAATTAGCAGAATTAGTAAGAAAAAGTATGTGATGATTAGATAGGATATATAGAAGCTCACTTTAATATTTCTCCAGATTAAATAGATAACAATAGCACAACACACTTTACCCATTGTTTTGGGTGACTGTAATAACATGTTTCTATAGGCTTGCCAAAAACCATGGGATAGCAGTATGTAAATGCAATGGTCATTGGTGTCACTCTACTGGTCACCTGCATCAAAAGTTAAATAAATATGTATTTTTGTGTGGATGTTGGCAAATATCAAACAAGATAACAAGGAAGCAAAGATTTATTGTAAAAGATATGGTCAAAGTAAAGTTGAAATGTTATTAAACAAAAACATTATTTTTCACATAGAATATACAAAAGTCTATGAAAGTTTCAAAATTTTCAAAGCTGGTTCTTTGTCTGATCCAAATGTATAATGTTTAAAATAGGTTTTTCGAAAATATATTTGAAAATATATTGGCATGCTTTCTTTCCATGTTGAAAAAATAAAACTCTGAGACACCGTTACTTAGAGGTATTAACACACCTTTTCCTTTATTGTATGAAAAAGGATAAAACAGAAAAATAACCATTGGCAAATTTGGTCAGAAGGAACCTTTTGGTTTCCATGGACAATTGAATTGGTATATTTTTCATAATGAAAATTCACTAGGTTGATTGTTTCTGTAACATATCCACCTATGTACACAAGAACCTCCATTTTTATTTCATCAGAAAGAGATGATTCTAAATTTTCAAGATTATCATATTTCTGAACCTTCCTAACAATGTTTATATTCACAACTTGTACATTGGTAGCCTGAACTAGCATCATTATCTATATTTGCATTCAAATGCAAAGATGTCTGCTTGGTATACAACTTTTAAATGCATTGCTGAACATTTAAAACATAGGTGCCACCCAATCTTAAGAATTAAGTTAAGAATACCATTGCAGGTATGGTGTATGACAATGGCAGTATGTCTGAATAATATTTTTTTTTTTTTTTTTTACCCAGTTTCCCACCCCTCCCAAACCATATTTGGAATTTTAGCTCTTAATATGGCTAAAATCAAGTCAGCTTTCATTCATGGATCTGATTTCAGCTTGCAGAGGGTCATTATGCCATATTGGTGCAAAGGACCTTAATATTTAGAATCTTCCATGTCAAAATCCTGTTTATAAAAATGACTGTCATTCCTATCCTCATTTAATACAGACTGAGGAATGGATGATAGGTTTTTTAGAAAACTTTTTGGCAAGTGGAAACTTGTCTTTGGAGCAATGGAAATTTCATTTAAAATCTGAAAATTTAAACTTTCAGATTCTAGATGATTTAATTGCTTAAGATCAGCCCATTTTGCTATTTGTTTTAAACCATTGTCATCAAAAATGAGTTTTCTGTAGAAATTTTAATTATTTTTCAACAGATAAACACAATCAAGAAATAAATATCTGCTGCTACCCCCAGAACTGTTAAATATAGTTTTTAAAATGCCTGCTTTACACAGTGTAAGAGAGTAGTGGCTCTGACTGAGTCATATCAGTGCATGTTTGGTGACTTGAGAGATTTGGTAATTCTGAGTGAAGGAGTAGATATTAGATGGACAAAAATATGGGTGAGTTGTTAATGGGGTTGGAACCTGGTGAGAAAAGGTTTAGGTTAAAAATATTAATTAGAAATAAAATACTTATGAGGAAGTAAGTTTTATTAAAATCTAGCATAACAGTGATACCCCTGTTTAGACCCACAAACCCAAGAAAGTTGTGATGTTTTGCCAAAATTAAAATATCTGGTGTTGAGTACTTTAGAAGCATATCTCACAGGCAGTGCTAATGGGAAATACTCTTAAGATAGTGGGTCTTTGTGCAAATGCTTAATTAATCAGTCTCTATTGGAACAGTTACCCTTATAAGTGTAGAACGGGCAGAAGACAAGGAGAATTGCACTTGACAGCTTAGGGATGTCATTGCTGTCCATTTTCGTTGAATTTTCCAGCAACAGTAAGGTTGGCAACATGCCCACATTTCACCCATTAGATATCTCTCAGTGCCTCAATGGAAGAATAACACTAACTGAAGTTGAACCACATGTGTGTGATGTTTTCAGTTTCTATATTTTTTCATCATTAATAAATTATTGATAGCTTTATCAACAGTTAAAAAACTGTATTTCTGGAGACTTCCATTTTTCTGGAAAATTGCCCAAATTAAGGAAGTTACTCCAATCTAAATATTGCTGATTCCACCACCACAAAAACAAAGCCATGGCCTGTTAGGGTAAATAGTTTATCCTAGCAGATACACAACCTCAAAGAAGATTACTAGATAACATGATGATGGAGAAGATGAGTCATGCTCAATTCTTCACCAATCTTTTGATACTGTTTATCGTGATTACCACCTAACATTTACATTAGACATATAGTGACCAGAAGACAGCCACGCATGTTATATTTGGTAACTGGTGACCATGAAATCCCCACCCAAGTATTATACACTGCTCTAATCACATATAGTTTTTACATCAGCTGCTTGATTAGTCAACTCAACTTGTTCAAATATAAACGTTGATGTTAATTTTGAAAGAAATTTGGCCTACTATTAATACCAATAGTATACCAAGTACTGTTTGTGCAAGTAAAGATGGATTATCAACTGAATTACTAAAAAAGTTATCTGCTACGATATTTCAACATTTACACTTCATCATGAAGAATTATGCAAACTTTTTGATTGGCATGAAGAGTATTCAGCACAGAAAAAAAGAAAGGATTTTTCATTAATTTTTGATTTAATCCTTGTTAATGTTGATATAGATCAGGGGTTCTCAACCTTTTTTGTCATCACCCACCTGCATAGTAAATATTCAAAAACAAAGCAAAATTGTTAGGTAAAAAAACTTTGTTGTAAAAAAAAAAAAAAAAAAAAAACTAAAGGAAGATAACAAATAATGCTGAGTTAGGCAGCAAGCTATATACATACATACATATATATATATATATATATATATATATATATATATATATATATATATATAGTTTTATGGTTATGATTAGTGTTAGCAAACATTTTTTGTTCATAATTAAAAATTAAAAAAGAATATGCACTACTAGCAACTAATAAAAATTCAGCAAATATTTTTTGTTCTTGGTCTTCCCTTATCTGATTTATATCTGAAAAACAATTATTTCATCTGAAGAGCTCTGAAATATCAAAATACAGGGTATTGCAGCAAAATTCGACACTTGACAGAAAGAAAACGAACGAAATAGGCAATAAAAACAAGTTGTATGTGCAGAGACCCAACAGTTTATTTAGCAACAGTTAGAATTACATACTACATTATTTTTCAATGTAACTGCCACTGGCGGTGACAACCATCTCAAGGCGGGCACAAAATGAGTCACATGCTTTGGCGTCCTTGTCCATGATGGCAGCCTTCAGAGAGTTGACTTTGTGGGCATGCTTGTTGGTCTTGGGCTCTATCACATCGCAGAATAAATAGTCAAAGGGGTTGCAATCGGGGCTGGCCACAAGTCCGGCGACCAGTGGTGAGGAATATTGTTGAGCAGCCATGCCTGGGTCGTCTTGGCCTTGTGTGCAACAGTGGAGCCCTGCTGGAAGACGTAAGGGTGTCCGGCAGCAACCTTGTTCATCCAGGGCTTCACCACACTCCTCAGCACCTGGTAGTTCTTGGTAGTGACTCTCAGGACCTTTTGAAAGAAGAACGGAGGCATAATGTCCCCCTCGCTGGAGATGACACCAAGGACCATGATGGAGGAGGAAAACTTTGTATGCTTCACGACGGGAACCTCCTTGATGTCTTTGCAGATCCACCTGTCGTTCTTCCTTTTGCTCATCTGGTCCTGGACAAAATTCTTTTCATCAGAGAACCATCTCAGCATCGCAGCAGATCTGTGCTTGAGCTTGTTCCGCAAAGCCGCCGACTTGACCTTCCTCGAATCCTTGGAGGTATTCGTGATGAGCATGCGGTGAAACTTGCAGTAGGAGGAGTAATGAATGTCCTTCTTGATTGTTCAGCAGATTGTTGACTTGTGACAGCCCATGTCAGCGGCAATCTTGCCATAGCTCTGGCTTCTATCATTGTCGACTGTCTCCTTGATCGCGGTGACGAACTCGTCGGTCCTAATGCCTGAAAAACATTGTGGGCCTTTTTGTTTGGCAGTAAACTCGTCCTTGTTCTCACATACCTTCCACTTCCTTCAAATGTCCATGACAATGGTCCTCTTGAACCTAAACCATGCTGTCACTTCTGCAGGCTTCTTCTCGATGTGAAAAGAAGCTACTACCGCTGCTCTGCACTCATATTCCATCCTGAATAAGGGTAGAGGAGAAAAATGTTAGTTGTTAAACTGTCGGGTATCTGCATATACAACTTCTGTTTTTATTGCCTATTTTGTTTTCTTTTGTCATATGTTGAAATACCTTTTTAATACTCAAAATCCTGTATTGCCCACCACTTTCTTTTTAGTTGCTCATTGCCCACTGATGAGTGATATCACCCAGGTTAGTAAACCCTGATATATATATATAGTAACTGAAAATCCTCTCTCTATTGTACATTGAATGAGATATTGAATAGTACTCAAAAGTACATATAATTATTTCTGGGTTTTATCTTGATCGCAAGTGTTTCTGTTTGACTAACCAGCAGATAATTCTTTTTGAAGTTCAGTTTTCTAAACATCCTTTGACTGTAGGGTAATGTGTAAATAAAGGACTAGCTGAGGGATTTTTGCAGATGGCGTGGCAACAAAACCGGAAATAGGTTATATCCGAGTGCTGGTATATATTAAGTCAGGCTTAAGACCAAGAAGAGATAGCTGATCCACCCTTGGTGGAAGATGGATGTGTCCATGTTGTGGTTCCAAAACCTTCATTTTATATTTACCAGCTACCATATCAGGATGAGTAGATGGGTGAGAAGCTGGCAGGAGGAAGAGCTGACATAGCAGTTGTCGCAAGTATCAGCTACCTATCGACCCAGACAAGCAGATGAATCCCTGAATAAAACAATTACATGTAATATGGAAAACAGGGTTAGCGTTCCTATTTCCTAATGTGGCATTTTTATTTCAACATAAACATTTTAGTTAATGTGTATGAATAAAAAAATGTTCATACCAATTTCTTTATAAATTGGTAAATAATAAATATTGCATTGACTTAATTTTATTTTTAGAATGTTGTAAATATAAAATTATGTTTTGTAAATAAGCAATCTAATAAAGAAATAGTGTTTAATATTTTGGTTGTAAATTCTCAAAAACAAAAAAATGTATAAATTCCATTGTCATATGTTTAGGTTTTATTGAAATTCTAATCATTGCTTTTTGAGTGAAGGTAGTTAAAATAATAGTGCTTAGGGCAAAACTGTCCTTTTACTGTCATGAATGTCCAAGTTTTCAGAATTTATATAAATTCGGCCAAAATTCTTTGTCAAAAGAAACCTGTTCTAAGACTGATTTCATTTCAACTCAGCTCAGCTCAGATTGTGTGAGTTGTTGCTGCCAAACAGGAATTCAGAAATGTTATGTTGGCACATTTAAAAGAAAAAACAAAAACACGAGTTACTGCCAACAATTGACTAATCCTGGTGTAACAAAATCTATTATCAACACTGAAACATAATCATCGCTTTTTAAGACAAACGTTGCTGAGGGAGTAAAGATGGTTAAAATAATAATGGCATCAATGGAAAAATTCTCCTTTTGACACTTTTTTCGTTGACATAAAAGCCCAAGATTGCTAAAATTTCTTATGTATAAAGACAAGATGTAAGTCATATGACACAATGGGTTTGTAAAATCAAAGGCTAATGAAAAAATGCAGTTCTAAAAAGACAAATTACTTGATATTTGCTAATCAGACTCTTTTCAAAGTGAGGTATGAATTTTAAACATTTAATGTGTCATTTATAGAAAATTAAACAATAACATAATATTTTGAAAGTATTGCAAGAGAGTTAAAATAATAGTGGTATCAAGGGGAGGGAATGTCCTTTTGACACTTTTTTGCAGGCATGACTGTTCAAGATTGCCCACTTTTCTATTTTCTCTCTGCAAAAACTTTAAAAATGTGGGAGCATAATCTAACAATTTCAGATTAACCAGAGAGAAAATCTGAGTTCTTTCTTGGTAGTGGATTAAAACAGTGTAGCTGAGTAGATTGCTTGATTTTGATGTAGGTTTTTGGGAAAATGCTTATCCTTCTCTTTGATTATGCATAGAAGACTGATGCTTGGTAAATTGACTCTCATTGCAAAAGGGGAGAGTTTTTATGATCCCCATTGCCAGACACAATCTAGTTTAGGGCTTGCTGGTTTATTTCAATTCTCCTTTTAAGGCTTCAAGTAGGAGTGAAGGCTTTGTTTCAATCAAACTCACTAATTCAAACCCAGATAATTCCATGTAGGAATTCATTTCATTCTAATTGAATGCTCTTGGCAATTCTTTTAAGATTATCCATTATGTCCATCAATCAGAATTCCTGCCAATTCACCCTCAGTGAATATGATTAATGTACACCTTTTTGTATTTTTCATGGAAAGCTTTTCCATCAATCTCCTTTGCTGATGTATGACATGGATTCCAGAAGTTCAAAACATCCAAAAATGTTTTTAAAAAATGCATTTCTGTGATATTTTTAACTAAATAGCTAATATTTGTTTTCAGATTAATTAAATTTTAAATCATTTCATCTTGATCAAATACAATTTCAAAAAAGTATATTTTCTTTTTAAAAGATTTTTTAATAAGAGTTATGTGTTGACAGATTTGTCAATATGGCTGATTTTTTTTTTTTTTTATTTATGATTAGCAATTTCAAAAAAATATTCTCCCAGGCCATTTAAATTCAGTTTGAAATACAGCAAACTATTTATTAGCTTGAAATTAAAATAAAAGCTTCAAGAAAGATTTTTCAATTTTAAAAATTTATTTTAAACCATAGTTATTGATTTTTCTTTCTTTCTTTTTTTTTATCTTTAGAGGTAAATATTTAAAAGCATTTTAAAAATCTTCCTTGAAGCTTTTATTTTTGTTTTAATTTCAAGCTAATAGATTAAATTTAATATTCCTAATAGGTAAAATACTTTAGTGTATTTCAAACTGAATTTAAATTGATTGGAATCTTTTTTTTTTTCCTACTTATCAATAAATTTGTCCATATTGACAAATCTGTCAACAAAACATGATTCCCTTTATTAGAAAAATTTCAAAAATAAAATATAGTCTTCTGAAATGATATTTGAGAGTAATTAGCTGATGTAAAGTTTATTTTGAATTGAAAAAAATATCTTAGTTTAAAATATTGCAAAAAAAAAGAAAATGAAAGCATCTTTTTAACACGGAGTGGATGTTTTTGCCATGTAAACAACCTGAGGTTTGGGAAATTTAAATAAGGGGACAAAACTTTAACAGATAATGGCTTAAGGGGGAGAAAAAAATTATGAAAAGACAAGTTTGCAAAAGCTGAAGAACTATAAAATTTACCTATTTTTTTTTCCTTTGTTTGTTTACTTTTTTGTTTTTTTTTGTTTAAGAAAATGTATCAGTTTCATTTTAACTTCTGAAATCAAAATCAGATCTATCCCCTAAAATTAGTAAACAAATAATTAAAAAAACAAACAAAAAAAACAAACAAAAAACTGGTTACATTTTGGAAATTATTTACTAATTACATTTCAAGTTTTTATAAACCCATGTGCCAAAGTTAAGCTTATTCAGTTCATTTTTATTTTAATTTATTATAAAATGTATCCAGTTGCAGTTTGTTTTTTTTTTTGTTTTTTTTTTAAAAGAAAATGTAAATAAATTTTCAGTTTAATCCCCAAATCCCAAGAATTAGAGAAAATATTGCTAGCCACAAATGTAACTGAAATGAATAACCATTAAAAAGAAAATGGCACCTTTTTAAAAAAATTATTTTAATTTTTTACAAACACGAGAGTTCCAGATTTAAAGAACTAAGAATATATCCAGTTTATATATTTATTTTTCTATTTTATAATATGAATTCTGTTTAATAACTTTTTAAGACAATGCATAAAAACAACAGATGTGGTAAAAGTGATTTGAGCATGACAGTTTGGACAAAATACAATGAATATCTAATTTCTACAGGTTCAAAATGTATCATTAAAAAAGATATCAGGAAAAGATTTAAACTGTGTAATATGCATCAATGAAACCTGATTTAAAATGGGATTCTAGTGATATGCATGGGACCCAATAGTTTTTGTACTAAATAATCCACATGTGACTTGAGTCATGTGGGTGAAGAGTAATGAAATCAACTAATTATTAAAGGTGAAATATTTCTATACAAGTTGTAAATTTAATTTTAATTTTTTTTTTTTTTTTTATTGAAATTTTTTTTTTTTTAAGTATTGAATTTTTCTTGTATTTCATTTACTGACCAATACTGTTCTCAGCAATTCTGATGCTGCTCATCTTTTAGCCATGCAGTCTCCTTATTGTTTTTCACTGGGGACCCATTAGAGGTCAATTTCTTTTATCTCAATTATTTTCCTCCTAGACATGCTATGTCCACTCAACAACAAGGATCTGTAGTCACCTCTATTACCTCAAGGTGTTCAAAGACTTAGCATCTGTATATGCTTTGATAATTGGAAGATGATTAAATTTTGGTTTTATTTGACAGATAAAGTTGTTAATTGCATGTACCCTCCTGAAAGTTAAACTATAAAAAAGAAAATCCCATTGTGTAGATAAAGTTTCTAAACATTTTTAAAACATTGGTACATAACTTATTTACTCCTTCCGCCTCCATTATAGATGAAAAAAAGTAAAAAGACAAATTTAAAAATCTCTTAAAAATCCAATAATTTTCTTAGAGATTTGATAAGAGTAAAAGAGAAATTAAAAAACTAGTTAAATGTTACTTTTACATTTAATTCATTGCTTTTATGTTTTTGGTTATTTTTTAACCATTTGATGCCATAAAATATTTAATTGCAGCCAATGAGTTCTTTTCCAATTGTCCTGATTTTAAAAATTATTAAACTAAAGACACAAGAATGTGGGGAAAATTGATATTGACATCAGTAGGCAACAACTGTACACATCAAGCACACTGGTTTTGATTGTATTTTCATGATAAACTATAGGAGGTTAGAAACATGTTATTTTTTGTAAAGTCGGGTATGTTTGCATACAGGCATTAATTTTTTTTTTTTTTTAAGTCTGGCTGTAAAGAAACAAAAGATATGCACATCTGCCTGACTGGCACTGATTGTATATATATTTTTTTTTTCATTAAACTGTATAGACAAAAGGAAAACTTATCTTAGTGTTTTGTCCTCTGATGGTTTTTATGAAGGCAAATGTAAGGATTTTATTTTGCAACAAGTATTTACAAACAAAAGTAAAATAGTATTAGTTTTACAGAATTTTTAAATTTAAGAACCCATAAATATACACCTAAAAAGTTATGGAGGATATTATGTAATTTAATGTCTAATAAACAAAAGTGTGTAGATGTTGGATTCTTTTTTTTTTTTTTTTTTTTTTTTAAAGTAATGTAATTGTTATTTATATAATTTTGGTTTGAGAAATTTGTCTTATATATTTTAAATAATAGGTATTGAACTTAACTGTTTTTAAATTTAAAAAACTTATGATTATATATGTTGGCTTGGGGAAAGAGTATTTCTTTTAGGAAAGGAGATATTTTAAGAAGTCTGGGTCAGATTTATATTTTGATGAGATTCAATAGTGGTACTAGGTTAATTTCTGTTTTAATAAATGTGGCATTCTTTAGATTGAGATATGTATGAAATGTTATTACTGTTTTAAATAAAGAATATTTAGTCATAAACTTTTGCTAGCAAAGAATTGCTGTATCTTGAAAATGATTTGTTTTCTTTCATAACCTTAACTTCCATTATAAAGAATACAAGGGCTGATCCAAAAATATCAACTGGTGCTATAAAAATAGACCTACAATATATATCAATTCAGCATTTAATTTCCTTTGATGTACCACACTCTATGCACTTCACTTCCAAACACTGCTATAAAAATGGAAGCAAGCCAAAATATTATTACTTAGTGTGTATATATGACAGTTCATGGTATATCTGTACCAAGCGTCTTCACTGTGTACTTTAGCTCTGTTACCATAGCAGTAGTTCCGATACTTTTTCATCAGGATATTTAAAATTTCCAGAACATTTTAAAGAAAGCTCAATATTTTCATTCAGTAAAATTCAAACATTTAGACAATCAAACCATTTATTTTTTATTTATCTGATTTTCCTTTAATCATGTTCATGCTATTTATGACTTTAAAAAAACATGTAACAAGATGGAATTCCTTGAAACCCAAATTGTATTAATATATCTTTCTAATTACCAAGTATAAGGTCTTTAATAATACCTTTTTTTTTCTTTCAGATATATTAAATCTGGTGAGAAACAAATGACTGAATTCCTCTGATGACTACACATAAATATTGTACAGGGAATTTGTGATCAACAAATCAGTTTCGAATATTAAAATATGTAATTAAGAAATATTACTATGAACTGAAAATTTGACACAACACAAAACATTTTTGTGAACATAATTGTTTACATTTTATACTGCTTATAGTAAAACACTTTTAAAAAGAAACTAATACAAGTGAGAGACAGTCCTATTCAGAATGTCGGTATATCGTTTAAAATGAATTCTGGTGGAAAGTTACATGAGTGAGAAAACCGGAAAGTGTGTGGTTCAGAATAGTCACTGAATTTGGGAATGAAAAGATGCAGACACACACAGGAGAAAAACGTTATTCATGTGAACTTTGTGGTTCTACTTTTTCACGGAAGATGACCTTAAAAAATCACATGCAGATTCACACTGGAGAAAAGCCATATTCGTGTGAAGTGTGTGGTTCCAAATTTTCACAGAATTCATATTTAAGAAAACACATACGAATACACACTGGTGAAAAACGTTATTCATGTGAAGTATGTGGTTCAGCATTTTTAAATAGTACAGGTTTAAAAATACATATGCGAACACACACTGGTGATAGACCATATCCATGTGAAGTGTGTGGTTCAGCATTTGCCCGGAGATCAACTTTAGAAAGACATCTGCGGATACACACTGGTGAGAAACCATATTCATGTGAAGTGTGTCCTTCAGCATTTTCGCAAAGAGCAACATTAGAAAGACATATACGAACACACACTGGTGATAAACCATATTCATGTGAAGTATGTGGTGCAGCATTTTCAGTGAGTTCCAAACTGAAAGTACACATGCGGACACACACAGGAGAGAGACCATATTTATGTGAAGTGTGTGGGTCGAGATTTCCAGAGAGTTCAAGTTTGAATGTGCACATGCGTACACATACTGGAAAGAAGCCATATTCATGTGAAATGTGTGGCTCAGCATTTTCACAAACTTCAGCATTAAAATATCACATGCGAAAACACACTGGTGAGAAACCTTATACATGTGAACAGTGTGGCTCAGAATTTTTACAGAGTTCAGCATTAAAATATCATGTGCGAACACACACTGGTGAGAAACCATATTTGTGTGAAATATGTGGTTCAGCATTTCCACAGAGTTCAAGTTTAAAATACCATATGCAGATACACACTGGAAGAAAACCATATTCATGTAAAGTGTGTGATTCACAGTTTTCAAAGAGGTCATATTTAGAAACTCACATGGAAACGCACAGTAAAGAGACATAATCATGTGAAATTTATAGTTTATCATCATTTTCACACAAGTCATTTAAATCTCACATGGGCAAGATCTTTGTGTTTTATTTTTTACTATTAAAAACTCACCTGCAAACACAAGAAGGAATGACATATGTGAACAATGACTTGACTTTTTCAAAATTCATATTTTGATTCATACACTAGAGATGTGAATATGACATGTTTAGTTCATTATTTTCAGATTGTCCAAATTAAAATATTATGTATGAATGCACACTGGAGTGTAAGTGTATTTGTGTAGAAGTAGCATTTTCATGAAGTTCTCTTTTCAAAAATATCTTCTGCTAGCACACACTTGCAAAAAAGCATGCAGATCTGCATTTTCCTATAGCTCCGGTTAAAAAATGTAATGTGCTAAACCAAACTTGATTTAAAAAATACTAATTATGTGACTTGTCATTTAGAACATTCTCTGTTTTATAAAGGCATATACAAACTCACTGAAGAGAAGCCAGAATCATTGTCTCTGTGGCCTTCTTTAAAAGTGATGTAACAATAAACACTGGATAGAAATCCTAATCATTTCCATTTTTAATGCTCATTGTTTCCAAGGAAATAACATGTAAAATATAAGAGCAAAAACTTTGAAAACCACCAAAATAATTTGAAATGTGTACAAAACATTGAACAGTATGAATATTTACGCTATTTACATTGTTCAAAATGTTGTCTTCATCTTTATTGCCATATTCACATCATTTCAGCCTCTGACCTTCTTCAGGTGATATTTGTTGGAATTTTGAACCAAACCATTTATTTAGTCCACAGTGGGATAGATTGTTCTAATTCCATGTGTCGTGCCTTTGGATATCTCAATTTCAGTTAATTCCCCTTGATAACGCAACTCTCAAAGTTTTATGTTCCCTCTGCTGTGGACAGGTATTGAACTCGCAACTCTTTGAGTCAAGTCACTTTTTGGATCAATAAAGCAACATTTATCAGTATTGAGAGAGTGATCATGAGGTTCACAGAAATTTGGAAGGAAAGCGTTTGATTTTTCTTTGTCATGTTAGATTTAGTGTTGATATGCTTTTGACACTTTTAACCTAATCCTCTCAGACCAATGATACAAGAACCAAATAATCATTAACATGCAGGAAATTTGCTTTATGTATATTTTTTTTTTTCCTAAACGATGTTTGCTATGTTTTTGTCTGTTTTTTTTTGTCTTTGTTTTTTTTTTTTTTGTCTTTGTTTTTTAGTGTGTATGTAGGGGGGGGGGGTATTTTCCCAAACTATGTTTGCTACATGTTATTCTTTTTCTCAATAGAATATGAATACAAGATTATATAACTTTGTCTTCAATATATACATATAGATTTTGTTGTTTGCATGTACACAAACAAGTGCTTCTATGAATTTTTCTTTGAAATAAAATTATTTAGACAATTTTTAAAATTTTATGTTCTTGAAAAATCATACAAATATTCAAATATTTTCTGTTTTTATTTTTAAACGTCATTTTGTTCATGATATTAAAGTAGCTTTAGAATTGTATGGGTTGATGTGTTGACATATATTTTCAGATATTTCTAACTTAATAGTGCTACAAGAAGGTAATATTTGGAAATATACAAGGGTAAATAAAAAATTACCCACATTTTCAGCATAACATCTTTATACAAGACAGTGTATAATTTTTGACTTTCTCTCGTATTTTCATTTTGTATAAACCCATTCATTAACTTAAAATGTATTAAAAAACACTTAGCAACTGAATTTATAGAATGTGTTTTGTGTGAGGAATAGTCAAGAAAGTATATGACAAGCAGTATGGTAAACTGATTATTAAATTTTGTCTGCAATGTATGTGAGAATATGTATTGATGATGACTGACAAGCCACTGCTGTTAAACTTTTTAGTAAATTTTTCTTGCATTCATACAAGTATTTTCTTCCCTGGACATAAAGTGTGTAAAAACTGTTCAAATGTTCTATGGGCCCAAGTGCTTTCAGCTAATCTAAGAGCCATTATCAAGGATGTTTTTAATTGAATATGTAGATTTTTATAGATATGTATCTATAGGGATGGGAATGTTATTAATTTTTTTTTGTCTGATCATGGTCAGTAGGTAGTGGCCATGTTTATAAGTGATATTGTTGTCTTCTTTTTTTTATAATTAATGCTCCCATTATTTTTAACCATTTTTTTTGTATGTGGATGAGGCTATTATGATTGTATTTGCCACAAGTATGTTGTGGACAGATGTTGGTAGGTCTCCATGTGTGTTTAAATGGGTCCAAATGGAGCTATGACCCAAGAGAAGTAAAGTGAGTTTTCTTGATAAGCATGCAGTGGTATGGAAAATATGTGTATGAATATTAGAAAAATTTAATATTCTTGTAAGTTGTCTTCAATGAAACTTGTATAAAAGTTGGATTTCTTCCCAAACACACACACACACACTATATATATATATATATATTAGTAAGGTAATGAAGGGTTTTGTAATCTGTGGGGATAATTCCAAAGAGGATGTATTTCAGAGAGCTCAATGTAACAACAGAGGAAATATTAATTAAATAATTAAGAGACAACCTTAAGGTTCCATGACCATAATTTATTTCCCCAGAAAATATATTTTTCCTAGTTCATCAGGTCACATCTCTAGTTAGAAAGGAATTTGGTTTCTTTTATTTTTAATACAAGTTTTTGAGGGATAGTTTTAGATTGATATAAGATGACAGAGGGAGTGGGAGGACCATAGAATGATCTAAATTAGAAATGGAAGATAGGGATAGGGTTGTGTTTAAACCATTTTAAATAAGTTATGTAGGGTCAAGTTTACTCAGTCAAGAGGTCAGACAATTTGACCTCTTCAATAAGGTTTTAGATAGGAAAAGGAAAGAAGACAAATTGTAAAGCAGGGGAGGGGGGAAGAGGAAGAAAAAAGTTAAGCAGAGGTGGGGGAAGAAGAAAGAAAGAGTGAGTTATCATATGTAGGCATATAGCGGTGACACTTAAGACACACATCAATATACTTTATAGTTAATACATAAACTATTAAAGATTACCAATAAAAGTAGGAATAAAATAAAATATATTAACATTATTAATCTTGATTACTACAATTTGTAATTAAGACAGGACAATATATTAAAGATTATTAACTATATTTTTTTTTTAATTAATTTAAAAAAAAAATTTACTTTTAAAAAAGTGTAAAAATTAATATTATTAATAACAACTATTATATAAAGGTTAAAAAATAAATAAGAATTTATAAATGGTACAGAAAAATATATCTAATATTAATAATCAGATTACTTACTATTACTAATAATAATAATAATTAGATAAAAAATAAAGAGTAAAATCTAAAAAAATAATCGTGTGTGTATGTATATATATATATATATATATATATATATATATATATATATATATATATATATATATATATATGAGTGCACAATTATTGGCACCCCTTGGGTTGTAGATACAATTGTTTCAGGACGACCAAACAAAAGTTAAATTTCCAAAACCATTTATTTTTAATGAGCAAAACAAAAAAAAAAAAATTATAATTGCATGTTTCAAAATTATTGACACTTCTACATTATTCGATGATTAGCAATCAATAGTGTATTCTTTATGCTTAATAACTTCCTTCAATCTATGAGGATAGTTTTCAATTAGCTTCAATTACAGATCAGAAGGATTTTTAGCTCATTCTTCAGTCGCATATTCTTCCAGCTGCTTCAAATGAAATAGCCTTCTTGCTTTCACTCTTTTCTTTAACTCCCCACCCTCCCCAATAAATTCTCTATCAAGTTTAAGTTAGGACTTTGAGCCAGCCATGGGAGTACATCTATGTTGTTTCATTCAACCAATTTTGGATTAAAAGTGAGGTATTCTTGGTCTCATTGTCCTGCACAAAGGTCTAACAGCATCTTAATCCCAGTTGCTTCACCAGTACTTCATGTTTTTGTTCAAAACATCAACATAATTCTCTTTTTTCATCATTCATTCAATTCGGATTAATTTTCCAGTGCCTTTAGCAGAAAAACAACTCCAGAGCATTGTTGTTTCCACCATGTTTGATGGTAGAAATGGTATTCTTTGGATTGTAGGCTTCTCTTTTCCTCCAAAGGTGGTCCTATTGTTGTGACTGGGTAACTCAAGTTTGGATTTCTTAGATCATAGAATAGCGCCAAAAATGTTCAAACTTCTTCAGAAAGTCAAACGGTTTAGTGGTTCTTTTTTAACAATGGCATCTCTCAGGAATTCACACATTCAAGCCACCTCTATTAAGAGTTCAAGTAAGTGTTGACCTTGAAGTGTGAACTCCCATAGCTGTCAAATTGGCCTTCATTGCAGCAGTTGTTATCTTAGGATCATTTTTGACCATTCTAATTAACATCTGCTCATCCTATTCTGAAAAGTGCTTCATTCTGCTGCATCCATTCTTGTTCACTAACAAACTGGTATCTTGAGGCTTTATGATGTATGTTGCAAACAGTTGATCCAGCCATATTGAAATGCTTAGATAGTGTCTTATAACCATCTCCAGGAGTGTGTGTGTGTCAACAATCTTCTTCCTTAAGTCAGAACTGTGATCCTGCACCTTTATGATATTGCAGATAGAATAGTTTGATGATGAAAAGAAGGTTGCAAAAAGGATTATGCAAGTGATGTCATATAGCCTTGCCATGCATTATTCTAAGAGGTTCTGTATTTTAGAACATTCTAATGATGAGGTAAAGACTATTATTCAATAATATTCTTATAGTGTAGCCCAATTCAGTGGTTTTTTTTTTTTTTTTTTTTTTTTTTGTAAAACAATAATCAAATTATGTAGGTGCCAATAATTTTGCTTCATATTTTTATCAGTTGATATTACCATATTAAACATGAACAGATGTTCTCCTTTGACAAAATTTATGCTTTGGGAGTGTAAAGAAACGTGTGTGTGTGTGTATATATATATATATATATATATATGAGGAGGCACGGTGGAGTAATGGATAGCAGATTGGATTGAGGAATTGGAAAGCTGAGTTCAAATTCCCGTTGAATCCATTACATTCACTTATGAAGGGAAGGTATGAATCCTCTTCTTCTCCCTCAGCTATGGGTAAATAGCAGGACAGACTGGGTTCTATAGCCTTGGATGGCAACTGGTCTAGGAGAAGGAAAACTCTGAATTCAAAACCTGCGGAGGGTCATTTGTTTGGGGACCTTCAAAAAGTGTGGATGGTCCTGCACGAAACCTTCACCACTATAATCAAATCTTATGTGCTGTTGTCGGGCTGTCAGTTTCCTGGGAACTGATCTGCTTGACCCTCATATGTTGAATTTGACGTGAGAGTCAAGTGAGTAGAGTGTGTGTGTATATATATATATATATATATATATATATAACTTGGAGAGATGAGTTCATTACATTTACTTACACACTGATACGTTTGGTATGAATCCATCTGTTCTCCTTCCACCTATGGGTAAATAACAGGACAGACTGGGTTATATAACCTTGGATGGCAACTTGTCTAGAAGAAGGTAAAACTCTGAATTCAAATTCTACAACTGTGCATAAATAGGTCACTGGGATCTGTAGACATGGTTGGTAACCAAATTAGGAGAAGGATGACTATGAATTCAACACTGATAGTCTGTCATTTTCAAGTTTGTTTTGGCAACTCCTGTGATGGTGCCCAGCTCTAATGGCCTGTGCCTTACCCTTGGACAACATTAGTGCCATGAAAAGCAGGGCACATGTTGCATGAGCAACTTCTACTCTCTCATAAAAATCTTTCCCCAGTCTGCTCCTGGAAAAATCTGAGACTGACAGATGTCACAATATATATAGTATAAAATCAAAATTTACATCTGCAAGATGCTGTACTTACTAAAGGCGAAAATAACTTAGACAAAAATTTTTGAGAATGAAATTATAGATTCTTGCAAAGATATTAACTTACAGCCTTGATTTTTTTTTTTTTTTTTTTTTTTTCAAATGTCTCTTTTCTTAAAAGAAATACTCTTTTCTCAAGCCAAATATACCTGTGCATGACCATAAAAAATTTTAAAAATTGAAAGAAAATGATCTTTAAAATAAAAATAAATAACAATTACATAAATACATCATCTCACCTTCATTTGATAGGCTTTTTTTTCCTTTGTTAATCATTTCACCCCAAACAAAACATTAAATCCATTAAGACTCAAGGGCTTAGAGTGTGAGAAAAAGGCAAACATTAAAGAGAGAGAACAATAAATGAACATGAATTAAGACATGATAATTGACATGACATTTAAATGTCAGTATTGTTTAGAACAGTGAACCAAATTTCCTAGCAGCAGACCTAGCAATTGATTCAAGATAATCATTTCACCAGAAAAATAGCCCAAGAAAAATGATGTCATTTAGTTTACTTTCCTTTCACATTAGACAACATTAACATTAATTATTTTTCTGCATGTTATTTCTGTGCTGGTTACTAAATAAAACTTCTACACTTTCCTTGAAAAGGTTGCTTAAGTAATAAAACATTGACATAAAACATTTTCTTGTCTTTTTTCATGTATGTGTTGACCCAATTAAAAATTGTGTAAAAGTATCAATAGATTTAAGTGGCATCACTAAGATCTCATTTCTGTGTAAAAATAGGATCACACAAATGTCAAATTCAAATTGCCACATTAGCATTTATTAACCAATCAGCAAGATTGTCTCAAATGCAAGTCAAGCTATGAAAAAAGCCAGCAACCATTTCTGAGTTGTATGTTTAAAAAAAAGAAATAAAGGCTTACATCCAGAAAATGATTAACAGTCTTTTTCCCTCCTAAAAATCAATATTAAAAATTAGGAAATATATTTATTAACCAATAAAACTTCTGAATTTAATAAATCTTTCAACATCCTGTGTTTTGACTTTTTCTTATAAATAGTGTAGCGTAAATTATTAAATTAGTCTTTCAGTATATCTTTGAACAGAATGTAAAAAATAAAATACTGATTACTCAAATTTTCATATGCTCAATTTATTGAGTATTAAAGTTCTTTTTTATAAATTATTTCTCATTTTAAAGTATTTTTATAAACCAGTTTTTGCTGTTTACATTATGAAAATACTGCTAATTTTACACCATGCATACATAATATAACAAATTGTGGATTTTCCTGTGATAATTTCACACATATCTTGTATCCTATACTAACACAATTAATTTCTTATGTTTTGTAAAAAAAAAAAAAAAAAAATTTTCGTACGAACTTTGTAACTTTTTTTTCAGCTTAAAAGAAAACAAAGATTATTTTTATGCTCCATAATAAAATTACTTAAATTTGTAGAGCTCTGTTTGAAGATTTTTTTTTCTTCACTTTTACACACTTTTTTTCTCTACATACATAAATACATATAAAAAGCCAGGGGTGTTGTAAGTTGAAGTATGAAAGAAAGGACATTTTAGGCAAGCAGTGTTTGCAATAAAATGCTCATTATCAGAGACTGAGCATTAATAGGATTAATACAAACATAAAATTTGTCTCTTACCTGATTGATGTTATATTCAGCACCCCAACTCCAGGGTTTCATAGATGAACCTTTTAGTAATCGCTCAGTCCTGAAACCTGACAAGTGAATCAAATGATTATAAAAAGGTTTGTCTACAAAACTCGTGACAAATTTTATATTTGTATTAATCCTACATTATACATATAGTCATTCAATATTTTTCAAAATGATAGTGGAGTATTTCCTGTTGTCTTCCCCATGGAGAATTAAGGTACCACTTCTAGTTTGCTGGCTGTTAATAATTGCAATTACAAGCCAGTATGTTTGCTGTATTTCCCATCAAAAGATGAACCACAGCTGTTTTTCTGATTCTATATTTAGTTACAGTTTATGCAATTTAAAGGTTGCATGTTCATACATAAACAAGAAATATACAAAGTTCTTAATGTCTCTTGGGTATGCCTTTTTTTTTCTTTTTGATCCTGGAATTACTGTAAGTATAAGCATTGTTATAATGGTTGCATTCAAGTCAGTGTTGTGCAGAGTTGGAACAACCAAAAAAAAAAAAAGGCTTGTGCTTAATTTATCATTGGAGGGTTGACATGGTGATAATATTCGAGTTCAAGTCAACCTTGTGCTAAGTTGGCATGATCAAAGAAAAGGTTGATTTACATCATAAGTGGAGATTTTGGAAGACATACAAACATCATCTATTGAAAAGTGGAAAGAGAACTCAGTTGTCCAAACAGGGCAAGCTAATGTTCACCAGTGGGTACGTAATTTACAATTAGTGCTACAGCTTAGAGCAAAGGTGAGAAAGGGGAAGGAAAATGTTTGTATTTTTATTGACTTCAACAGCACCACCTAACAGCATTTGATGAAGCCATGTGGGGTAATAAAATTGCCAGATCCTTTACTTACTAGTATCATGGGAAAATATATTTAAAAAATAAAATTTTATTATTGATTATCTTTATTTTATTTATTGATTTTTTTAAAAAATTTTCCCACACATTTTTATGTGCAGCATGTCTTGCAGGGCGCAGTGTACACGTTGCCACTTAAACCCATAAGAGAAGGTATAATGGTTAAATTGAACACTTTATTTACCCACGAGAAGATTAACAAAGGATGCTAATGACAAGGAAACACATGAGTAATTTTAAGAAAACAAGATAGAGAATTTATCCACAAATTTACACGTTTGAAGTAGTGTCAGGAGTTTGTTTCAGGAAAATAAATCAGAATTCTTAAAGTCCGTAGTTTTAACATATTGTCATGAAGAGGAAATGTTCATACAACAGATTAAATGATCTGACACAAAATATACAAAAATGTTTAAGACAAAGGTAAGAGATTTTCTTGCTTACCAAAGGGATATATGGTTTGCATGCATTCCAGAGTAGATGAAGAGAGATAATTTGAAATACAGTGTAACCCGGATATAAGAGAGATTTTCTCTGGTCCCAAATTAGAGCCTGTGTTAATGTATATAAAATAGACCAAACTCGGATATAAGAGAAACCCGGATATAAGAGACTTCTCCGGTCCCGACAACTCTTTTATATCTGGGTTACACTGTACTTAGGTTTCTTGGGTTGTTGAGAGAAAATTCTTTGAAATCTTGTGTGCTGGTTAGAGGCTGATAATATAATTGGCAATTAATTCTGAAATAAAACCTTTCACATGACTTCAAAGACTCACTTCATTAATTTAATTTTCTCCTCATTTTATATCAAAAGAATTTTTGTATAAGCTTGCTACTTTCTTTCCTTCTCCTTCTTGGCTGACTGGCTAATTTCTGTGAGGGCAAGATTTTCATCAGTTCAAAAACAATTTCACATAGGCTCATAAATTTCTTTCCTTCTTCCTCAGCTCATTGATTAATTTCTATGAAAGGCAGAAATCTCACATAAGTGCTCAAATTTTTTTCCTTGTCCTTCTTCAGTACTCTAAATTTGAAGGGAGTGATTGAAGGGAGTTATTATTTCACACTCACTATAAAGGAACATTGGAAAATGAATGTAATTGTTGAATAAATATGGCTGTCATCTGCAGAAGTATAAGACTTGGGCTGGTGTGAATAGCAAATACTGATATTGGATTTAATGGTTGTATTATCAGAGTTAACTTATTCTAATTTTCCAAACTGCTACGAGGGGACGCTCTACAGTTCTGTAAATACTTAGCAATATCTTTCTCTTGCCCCCTTTTTCTTCTGACTTTTCAGCTGACACTACAACAATGTAAATCTCTCATGGAGATTTGGGTTTTTCCCTTTGGGGAAAATGCCATGAACAATACATACACACACACACACACGTGTATGTACATTCACTCATGCATACTGTGGAACACAAACTTTCCACATTCATTTGTTACACACACATTATTGTCTTTGTCATTTGTAACTTTTGTTGTTTATTACATATTAATTTGTTTATGTATATATATTGGTTCTTGTTGTTTCTTTATGTTTTTTATGATAGACTCAATCTCCAAGTCCGCCATATTTGTTGTGGGCCATTTCAGGAGACACACATGTTTATCTTAGGCCTGCAAGTGCATAAATTGCATTTTAATTTTGACAAAATACAGCTTTCTTGTTTTCTTTTCAGTAGCATGGCAGATAAGAATTAGAATGTTTTACTACCTTTTAATGGAAATTCCATTTTATTTTTTAATCTTTTCAGTTTATTAACAATCCTATTTGAAAAGGTTTGATCAAAATGCTGGAAGCATAAGACTTTTTAAGTAGGTATATTGCAGGGGGGGGCTCGGAAAGATCTGCTCTCAGAGAAAATAATTTCACACCCTTCATCGCCAGCAAAATTATGTATAATAATTTTAAACTACAATTTCTTCCTCGCGCCTCGAGATTTAAAAGCACTGTGGAAAAAGGTCTGCTCACACTACCTTTTTCCTTTGACAGCAATTATCAATTTTACACTTGATGCGTCAAGAAAATTATCTCCCTTGAATAAGAAATAATTTCTCTCTCTTGATTTCAGACGTCATTTTCTAATCGCAAAAATTACACTTTTTCTTCTTTTCTTTTGAAGAATATTTAAACCAGAAATTATTAGTTTCTAAATTTTTCGTTCCTCTCTTTATTTCTAATGGCAATTGTCCCAAGGAAAATAATTCAAACCAAAGACAACAGAAAGAAGTTAAGTATATTCTTAAATTCTTGTGTTAGTGTTCATTTCTTTGTTTTTTAGTACTTTACAAAAAACACGTTTGGTTTCTGTTAATAATAAGTTGTCCTTTATTTAATTTTTAAAATTCTCTTCCTCTTCTTGACGTTTAAATAGTTGCATCCAAACTATTTTTTATTTTTAGCTTGTTAAAAATATTTTTTTAGTGCTCCCACCTCCTTTCTTAAACTACAAAAACTAAAACTGCAAAAAATATTTTAATCTTTAAAAAAATGATGAGTTAGAATCTTCTCTTTAAATGTCCGTTTTAAATTAAACCCGACACTTTCTTTTTATATGCCTTGTCCTTTCAAGACGCAGGCGATCATAGTTCTCCACCTCTCTCTATCCTTTGCAACTCTCAACAAGTTTCTTGCCTCTGCTTCCTCCCTCAGACCACGTTCTGTCATCCATTTGCTTAAGTCCACCCTCTCTTTCCCTCTATTCGACCCGTGAGTATCAGATTCTCCAAACTCTCCATCCTCATTTATGTGTCCCAGAAACTTCAGCTGCCTCTTTCTGATGTTAAGTAAGCAGCTTTCTCCTTGTTTGCAACCTCTCTGGCATCATCGTTGCTAACACGCTCGGTCCATGATATCCTTCTGTAGAACCACATCTCTGTCGCCTCGTGTGTGTCCCCCTTCTTCATCTTTGAGGAAATCATCCGACATTCGCTGCCGTAAAGAAGGACAGATGTCACATATCAGTTCAGTGTTCTTAGTATAATAATAATATCTTAATAAAATAACCAAATAATACTTTTTTTGGTACATCCACTTCTCGCAAAAAAAAATAAAAAATCATGATGAAAAAATCCCCCCTCAAAAACTTTATAAAAACAAAGTTTTATCTTCAAGACGTTTGTTATTATTAAAGAAGAAGAAAGAAAGAAAGACCAAGGTATTTTTTTTTTTTAATTTCTAAACCTTTTTTAACACGTTCGAAATTTTGGTTAAAAATCCTGTTTTCTTTTTCTGCGACGTAAGTAATTTTTACATTGGAATGTTTTTGCGCTTTTTTTTCCGGTGAAAAAAAATGATTTGGAAATTCTTGCAAAAAACAAATAATTGTCGGATTTTAATGAAACTTTCAGAACTTATTCACAAATGAATGAAATTATTTTGAAATTTTTTGTTTTAGAAAATCTTTTTTTAACACGGTACACCCCCCTCCACTTACGTTCAATTCAATAAATGGTTTATATCGTTTTTTTCTTTTTTTGAGAAATTATTTTTTTTAAATGCTCACTGGATAACTGCAGCATTTTTATGAAGTGTTTGCTTAATTGCCAATAAATAATCTGTAGATGATTTACAATTTACATATTTTGATAATTTTTTAATTATTTCTTTAAAGATTTTAATAAAAAGATTTCTTTTCTCATTTCTTTCTTTTATAAAATGATAAATAATAATTGCTTATAAAAGGTAAGTAATTTTTTATAATCTTGTAAAAAAAAAAAAAAAAAGATAAACATTGAGGAAGTGGATGTAAAAAAAAATTAACGTTTTTTTTTTTTTTTTTTTTTTTTGCAGGCACATAGGTTCATGTTTGCCACTATGCTATATATCATTGTGAGAAAGAGTATCTGGAATATTTCCGGTATTGCTTCTCAAGTACTATATCAATGTACTGACAAGTCATATCTTCTTCCCATAGTGTCAATGCTTCTCAAAAGCATAGAAATTTCTGCAACCATTTCTACCAATTTTGCAGATTTGTAAAGTTGAACGGCTCTGGTGTAGTTAATTTGAACATTTTTTTTTTCTGTTTAATTGGGTCCTGTTTTCTATTAGAAAATATTTTTCCTCTTTTAGAATGAATTCCACTTCTGACACAATGTTCCACTGAGCTTAGAGTGGAAGATAAAACTATGAAACTTGATTTCAAAAGTGGAAGTAACGAAACGATTATGCAAGACATGCTAAAAGTTAAAATCAACAACTTCAAAATCCTGCTTGTTCTGTTTTTGATCCCAGCATTCCCTAGTGGAACCGGAAGTATGTCTATGGAACTAGGATTTTGTCTGTTGTGTCCTGTTACTCTTCTTTTTTTTTTGGGGATTCTGGATTCGTTTTCACTTTGACATTGCCTCTTCTACAGGAAGGAATACTTAAAATCTTATCTGCAGCTGTTATGAATTTACTTTGAAAAATTTTATAATGAGCGTTTGGTTGCAAAGGAAAGGAATAAAATTTTCAACAGCGTGTATTCGTTAAATGCAGCTGTTAGAAAATTGGTAAAAATTGTTGGTAGGGTTTGATGCATGCCTTTTTTTAATGTTGAAATCAATATCTGTGATGGTGTTTGATGGGCTGGCAGTTGTGTGATTCCTAGATGTTGAAGCTGAACTGCCTGGTAAGGTGGGTTGATGTGTATTGGTTGCTGAGATTACAATGGTGATGACAAGGGATTAGGTGTAACTACTAAACTTTGATTGAGCAGAATCTCAAAGAATGGGGTCATGGTGATGATGACTAGGGACGTCTGGAGTAGATGTTTAAGGCTGGTCGAGGAGAATGTGGTATTAACAAGATGGGGTCATGATGGAAGCCTGGAGTTGGGTGGTGATGATGTCAAAGTGTAATAAATCATGGTGGTTGGCATTGGGAGACTGGCAGTGTCAAAGCTGCCCTCTCAGCCACATTCTGCAGGCGAAGAGTTGGGTGAGACTAGTGAAGCTTGGGTGAGGTCACAGTTGTGGCGAGAGAAGTGATCATGGCAGTAATGGCAACAACGTGTCTGTGCTGCATGTTGGCAGATGGCCTTTCAGCCCACACCTGTGTTGGTTGTTATGAAGGGCCTTCTCTTAAGCAAATCTGGTATCTCATTTTCTGGCGGGAATGTTTGTGATTGACTATTGTATTATTTTTTATTGTGGAGATTTGTTTCATGAACCGGATGTGATGCTCAGAGCCTATGTGCAGAAAATAACTTTTTTTATTTTGTGTTTTGCCTTGGTACTCACATCTGGCCAACATGCAGAGTGAATCAGAAAGAAATCTAATTGTAGTGGAATATAACAAAAATAACATTGAATTATAGCAGTCAAATGATTTTTTTATCACAAATGTTCACTTTTATTAATTTGGGTGGCCTTTATTTCCATGTGATTTGTTTCAATGCAATTTTGAAGTTTGTTTAGGAAGTTTTCGATGTCAGAACTCAATTGAATAAATTGTGGGAGTTACACTTGTTGAAATTTTGATAATTGTCTCTTCACTGCATTTTATTTTAATACCATTTATTTAAATGCCATTTATTTAAATTCCACAATGATGAACAAACAGTGCTTATTGTGAATACATTTTAATTTTAATTATGCACCTCTAAAGAAAAGCAATACCTAAGGTTTAAAAATGTATTTTTAAAAATGAAAAAATTTTCTTTGACCTTTTATTTAGGTACCTTCAAAGATTCTCTAAAAATGAGCATACATGATGAAAAAATGCCTCATACTTAATAAAAACAAAATGGTGGAAAGGCCAAAGGATGATTACATTACATTTTTAAAATGTTTCTATTTTTAGAAAATCTTGATAAAGATATTTTTTCTTACATCTGTTACTCTCCACTTATTTAATTTTATAACAATTTGAAAATTCATTTTTTTCTTTGCAGGGCTTATTGTTAATATTAGTTATAAGCACAAGTTCTTGGAGAATTTAAAACATCATTTTTTTATTTATTTATTTATTTATTTATTTGTAAAACAAGACCCCCTTTTACAGAAACTCAGCTATGAATTGTAAATTAAAAAAACGCAATAAAATATTTAATTAGAAAAATTTTTAGTTGCTTTTATGAAGTTATATTATGGACTCTATTGTCTTAACAAAAAATGTTTTTTTGATAAATAATGAATTTTTACAAGAATTGTTCCATGTCATTTGATGTGATGTTCTATTTCTGAAATTGTGAAATACATGTCGCAAAGTATTATTAAACACTTTAAAAAGGGCAATGGTTGACAACAATTCATTTGTGAATCATTAGTGAAATGCATGGAGTTGGACTTGGATATATTTCAGTTTTTAAAGACTGGATGCCAATATACATATAGGAGAAAATGTATACATGAGAAAGATTTACACATGTATACACACATCAGAGAGAAATATATGCTTCAGAAAAGTTTCTATCAAATTCATTTCTATTACTGAAACTAATGAATAGATTATAATCAAGAGAAATTAATGTTTATTTAATAGGTTTTCCAAGAAGATACATTTGGGATAACGATAATGATATTTTACTGTTCTGTTTTGTTTTTTGTATTTTTTTCTTACTTCCTCTTATTCTGATGAAAAAAATAAATTGGAGAGTTGGGCAGAAGAGGACCTTATACTCTTCCTATTGAAAGTCTGTGTGTGTGTATATATATATATATATTTAAAATCTAATATTAAATAAGGACTGTTTATTATTATGAAAATATATTTCAATGTATAATTCTTGTCTCTACTGCATTATGTACATTTTTATTTATATTATCAGCAAAAAATTAAATTTTTTTCTGCATACTAAGCAAAAAAATTTTTCTTTGAGGTTGAAATGTTTTTTAGAAAAATATAAATTCATTTTTACATGTTTTACTTTGCTTCCATTTTTTTTATGCAAGATATAATGATGTTTGGTCTTTCAAATCAAACACATTCAGCCAAATTTGAGTTTTGGTATAATTAGCATGATCTCACCCATGACACTCTTCTAGTGATTTACACCTTCAAGGAACTTCTATTGCTTTGGTGGTCAACTTGATGTGTCTAGCAACCTGTCTAGTGAGATAATTCAGAATGCTTATTGGATTCAACAAGGGATATACTTACTTATGTTGTGATTATTCATCTAAGCAATGCTTGATTTTAATCAAACTGATTCCCTGCCTCATCAGGGAATATTATGAAAAGGCCAAGCAATTTCTTCTTTTATTACCACACCAGGATTGCTTTATAGTTTAGTAAAGCCTCCTTAATCAGGTGGTCTACTTACATAAAAGCAGCCAAGACATACAACCTGTGTCTTTTTTACTTGTTGAACTTTGTTTACTTTCCCTGTTTCTTTCTTGACTGACGAATGTTGCCACTTGTCGTATTTCTGTTTTCTCTTCTCTCTACTAGTTCTGGGTATGATAAGCTACATCTGACCTCTGATTGGGAGATTGGAGGTTTTGAGGATTGTGGAACCACCTCTTAATTGCTGTTGTTCCCAAGTCCACCCTGACCCTTAGTGGTAGCACCTGTTAGGGTCCCTGCTATGAGCAAATAGTGAAACCCCAAATAAAAACAAAACACTATGAAAATATATATTTATAGCAAATTTACCAACAGTATATACTTATAGTAAAAATTACTAACAATACCTATTTATAGTAGAATTACCAACAATACATTTTATTTGTAGTTGAAGGCATGCAATCACATTCAAAATATTTAGATTTTGGCATTAAATAACCAATACAGGTGATATGCCACTAAACATGAACCAAGAACTCTTTCATGACATTAATCCATATAATATCCTACAATTTCTTAAATAAATCAAACTGTATCCCCAAATATAACTTCAACAAAACTACAACTGTTGGATATTGGTTGAGGAAAAACCTTTGGGTTTACTTCTGCTGCATCAGTGTGTGTGTGAGAGCAGAAATGTGAACTGGTGATAGCATAAATAAGAAATGCATCCTGGTGGCTAAAATGAAAAAGACGTACACGTGTCCTGAGCCTTGAATAAACAAGGCACACAGGTGTCCTGAGCTGAAAGAAATGGGTGCATGCTGGAAGAGGCATGGCCACACAAAGTTGCATAGGCAACATAGCAGAAGAAGGTGTTGCCATGTGAAGTTTCATGGGTGTCCAAATGTTATATAAGTGGGATATTAATATGGCAGTGATGAAGAGTGAACTGCAAACCTTGGAGTCAGCTTATCAGAAAGCCCTATCTGAGTTGAAGTGGAAAATCTGGCTTGATGCAAGCACGGAATATGAAGACAAGCCCAAGGAAGTTTGCCACTCTAGAAGGGGATAGAGCCAGGTTTTGATAAAGTTAAGGCTATAAAGTCAGTTTTGACTTCAACCACCATTAGGCAGATAAGAGCCTTCATTGGAATGACCTCTAACTATGGCCACTTTATAAGAAATATTTCCAATATGGCCATGCCACTGATTAATTCAACAAGGAAGCATGTGTGTTTGCAATGGGATGATGCATGCCAGGTTGTTTTTGATAACCTAAAACTGAAGCTCACAGAGATGGTGATACTAGCTCATCCCGACCCATATAAAGACTGTATTCTGATGCCTCCAATCAATCAATTGGCACTTGTTTGTCCCAGTTGGTTTATCATCAAAAGGAGAAGAAAGAAGTAAAAAAACAAAACAATTTATTTTGTATCTCATAAGTGATATGCAGACAAGGTGGTCAACCATAGATAAGGAGGTTTATGCCATACACTAGGCCCTTCAAAATCTAAACCACTACATGAACAGTGCAACATTCACCATATACACAGATCATAGACTCCTAGTTGAAGTTGATACACCTACTGGTCCTATAAATGGACATATTGGGACGTGCATAACTAATATTAGCATTGATGAATGAAAAATTAAGAAAGAGCAATTAAAAAGTCTTGTTTTCTTACTAACTGATATGCTGTAGGATAAGATAGAAAAAGAAAACTGTGGGAAGAATGATGACTTATACTGGCTTCCTGGTGACTGTGTAGATAGGAGTTGCAGTCCTTGTGGAGCGCATTAGGCTAATTTCTGGGTTACAGTGTATAGTTGTGGAGCTTGGAAAATAATACATGATATGAAAAGTCCTCCTGGCAAGCTACATACCAATCATCTTCAGATAGAATCAGGTTGTTGATTGAGGACATTGTGCAGAGGACATAACAGAGATGGACCTTATCAGTTTTGCCAATTTTGCACCACATTTTTTTTTTGTGATATTGATCACAGGTGCACACACTTGTTTAATTTTCTTATTTATGTATTGTGCATTGATTGTGGTGAGTGAGGGAGCAAGATATAAAGTGAAAATATTCACAAGTGAACATTCTGAAAAATAGCATGTTGAGGAATGTTGGATATCGGTTGAGGAAAGACTTTTGTCCTTATTTCCGCTGCATCAGTGTGTGAACAGAAATCAGAACTGGTGATAGCATAAACAAGAAATGCATCCGGTGACTACAATAAACAGGATGTACAGATGTCCTGAGCCTTAAATAAAAAGGGCGCACAGATCTGAGCAGAAGGAAATGCATGCTTGCATGGGCACATGCTGGAAGAGGTGTGGCTACACAAAATTGCATAGGTGACATACCAGAATAGCTACTTGAAGTTGTGTAGGTGTCCAAATGTTATATGATGAGTCCAATTCTTGACTGAGACAGGGTGGTTAGAGGTTCACTCAGGATTTGTTTCCATCAATTCCTGTGTGTGCAATCCTAACCTCACTCTACCCATTCACTGCAGCTCAAACAATAAAGATATATACTTTTATATTTCATCACATTTCATTGCCTTATTTGAGCCCAGCAGCAATATACTATACAACGTAAAACACGCATATCACCACCTCTAGTAATTATGTCCACACAAATATATATATGCACAAAATCATCTACAATGTATTCAATTGTGAAAGCAGAATGACATATATCCTATATTTATTACTTCAAAGCTCCCAAGAAAGATAAATTTCAGCATAAATGACTCATAAGGAGTTGATATGCTGTTAAACAAATAAAACAAACAAATCTCTCTATAAAGCCTTAAAATGTAGACTTTGACTTTTTCAAATTAGCCACTGATAAAATCTGACTTCTTTCTAGTCATGTACAATAAAATGGCATAGTTGAGTGGATATCTTTGCAGATCGTATTAGGTTCTTGGGAGAATGAATATCTTTTCTCTTCAACTGTAAATAACAGACTGATGCTCAGTGAATTGACTCTCATAGCAAGAGGAAAGAGTTTTAATGATCTTGAGATTGTTTCCTCACTAAAATGCCTAGTGATTTATTCCCATTCCATTGTTGGAAGGGGATTATTTTGAAGGTGACTCAAGTGTCATCCAAAATTGGCCAGTCTTTGTATATAAAAACAGACAAGCTGAAGTGTCTTGTCTGCTGTTATTATTAAACTGATTTTGCCTTCACTTTTTTTTTTTTTTTTTTTCATTTCCGACTGATAAAAAGGTTTTCCCTATGAGTTATGAATGGCTTAAATCTTGTCCCTTCTCTTATTGCTCTCTCCTCTGTTCCCAATACAAGTACATGATTTTTAGTTTAGGGCTTGCTGGTTTATTTCTATTCTCTTTTTAAGACTGCAAGTTGGAGTGAAGGCTTTGTTTCAATGAAACACTAGTTAAAAAACCCTTTTAATTCCCAAGTTCAAACCCAGATAATTCCAGACAGTAATTAATTTCATTCTAATTAAATGCCCTTTGTAATTCTTTTAACATTATCCTTTATTATGTTCACAAATCATAATTCCTGTCAATTCAGCTTCGGTGAACATGGTTGGTGCCTATTTTAGAGATTTTTCATGAAAAGCTTCTCATCAGTTTCCACTGGGAGATGTATGAAGAACATTCCAGAAGTTTCGAGATTTTTTTAGAAGAGGCAGTTTTAATTGTCATTATTGTAATATTAGTATATAATTAGTATACATCTAATAAGCTGACCTGCCAAATTTTGTTATTCCAGATTGAAGGAGACAGCTGTAACAGCTCTTTTGAATACACCCTACTAAACACTGTCATGGCTGACTAGTTTGCAGAATGCAGTCGGGTCATGAAGAGAATTTGGAAGCTCGCTATGCAATAAAGTTTTGTGTTAAGCTGGGCAAAAATGCTACAGAAACTTATGAAATGCTTCAGACTGCTTATGGATTAACTTGTATGAGCCGAGCATCTGTTTTTCATTGGCACAAGAGGTTCAAGCATGGTAGAGAGGAGGTGAGAGATGATGAGAGACGTGGAAGAGAGAGGGATGTCAGAACATCAGAGCTAGTTGAGAAAATTCGCAATTTTCTGGATGAAGACCGTCATATGTCTATAAAGACAATAAGCATACAACTTGGAATTGGTGTGGCAACTGTACACAGAATTATTCATGAAGATCTGAAGTCATAATACTACAGTTCATATTATCACAAATCACTCCTTATCTAATGCCTTCTGTGATATTCAGCATGTTGCAGACCATGAAAAGGTCCAGTCTGCAAACCATGCATTTTATTTCAGTATATTTTCACATCATTTTCCAATCATTACTTATGAATTCTTTCCCAAGCACCTGTATTTTCCTTCTTCCCATTTTCCTCCTGAGTGTAGTCCACATGAGAATAATGAGTTGCAAGAAAATGATGTGATTGTAGGTTTCCAAGACAAGCAATATCCCTGTCCTTGTGACAACTTTCATAACAGATTTCAGAAGAAATGGCCCTCCCACAAAATTTTGATTTTTCAGCTGCCAGTTATTGCTCTAAGTTTCTGAAATATGTAAATTTTCATTATTAATTTCAGAGATAAACTTATCAATCAATTGGACTTTAAAGTAAATTTTTCTATAATCATGTACTCGAGATTATAAATGCTTGTGGAATAAGTTTTCATTTTACAGTTTACATATTTTAATTAGTATCCATTTTTATTTTTTTTATCACTTTTTATGTAAACTCATTGAAAATATTTGGAATAAAAACATTTCATCAATTTTGTTATCTATAAGTTACTCAGTTTATTTTTCTTATTTGCCTTTTTAAAATAAAGGAGCTGAGAAAATACAAGCAGCTAATGAAGTGACTCATGAGAAATTTCCTTGTTCATGAATGGCTAAAGAGCAAGTTGCTAATATGACATTACACATGTAGGATTCTTGCATCATCATAGGCTCTACTGAATATAGTGCTGTATCATACTTGATTTTCACATAATATTTACTTATTTGCCCAAATACAGGAGCTGAGAAGATGTAACCAAATGACTCCTAAGAAATTTCATTATTCATAAATGGCTGACAAGATTATTGCCAATATGACATTACACATGTAGGATTCTTGCATCATCCTAGACTCTACTGAAAATAATGCCATATAATACTTCTACTTTTCTGTATATTCTCATTAATCTGAACTGATCAAACTTATGGAGATAGGAGTAAATGGTTGTGCTATCAGCATAGATACCAAGTTGAGAGGACTGATGCTATTAGGAAGTTCATTGCTGAAAATTAAGAATAAAGTAGGTTCAAGAGACCCCAGCAAGGCACCTGCATTAGTACATAAAAATCTAAAAAAAAAAAAAAAAAGATTTTGCAATTTGATAAGGACTACTGAATTGTTCAACATTAATCTGGAAATACCATAATTTTTCAGCTAGTGAAAAAACTTGTATGTTAAATCCTGTTGAATGCTTTTGAGATGTCCAAAGCAAAAGCCCAATCTTCACTCTTCTTATCTAATGCTTGATTAACTCTTTCAGAAATAATTGCTAGTACATCATGACCAAGAGAAGTGAAAGCCATATTGCTTGTCTGGACAAAGACCCTGCAATGTGATATGCTTAACCAATTCAGAGTTGATTAGTAGTTTTCCAAAAAGAGGTAGAAGGCTAATAGGCCAATAGTTCAAAAGATCAGACTTTATTTTTAAATAAAAAAAAATATATTTTCACATAATAATCTTTACTTACTTGCTCTTTGAAAATAAAGGAGCTGAGAAGATGTAATCAGCTGACGAAATGACACATGAGAAATTTTCTTGTTCCAGAATGGCTGCCAACATGACATTACACATGGAGGATTCTTGGAATGACTTATGCTTAGTTGAAAATAGTACCATATAATATTTCCATCTTGGTAACAAACTCTAATTTTCTATATCTATTGATTAATAATTCATCTAGAAACTCAGGTTTACATTTGTAAGCATGCATAAGCGCTGACTGATTACCTCCCATGATGGTAAGATAACAAAAATTTGGCAAACTTTAACTTTCGTGTCTGCAAAAAATCAGTGTGTCAAAATAACATTTTTTCCCTTCACTGTTATTATTTTGTACTAATTTTACTCTCTTGGCAGTGTTTATTTACAAGATTATAAAAATATTTGAACCATGTACAATGCAATATTTATTATTTAATTTTTATAAAGATTTATTTGCCATTTTATAAAGAAATAAATGTGAAAAGAAATCTTTTCTACACAGAAATTTTTAAAAATTTACAAAATTATTAAAATATACAAACCATCCACAATGTAGTATTTGTTATTACAATTTTATAAACAATTTTTTATTCATAATTTCATAAAAATATCAATTAATTTCTGCATGAAAGAAATTCACAGAAAATGCATTTTTTCTAAATTTATAATCACACTTGTCATTATCGGTTTATTTAAATTTTCTTGTTCACAGATATTTTTTTAATAAATTTATGAATAAAAAAAATGTATTTCTTTATAAATTGATAAATGATAAATATTGCATTGTATTAGTTGGTTTGCATTCTTAGAATATTGTAAATATAAAATTAATCTTGTAAGTAAACAATCTAATATATTCTATTTAATATTTTGTTATAAATTCTCAAAGAACAAAAAAATGTATAAATTCACTTTCATATATTTGCATTTTGTTAAAATTTTAATCATTGCTTTTTAAAACAGCAAACATTGCCAAAGGAGCAAAGATAGTTAAAATAATAGTGGTATCAAGGGAAAAACTATCCTTTTGACAATCCATCTTATTGTGGGTACAAAGATTGTCAAAAATTCTAAGGAAACCAAAACATCATCTCTTTTGGATTTGAGAAAAAACACCCAGTGATTCCATTTACAAGCAATTATATGCAATCTTAAGAAGTATGAAGTTTTGGGATATATCCAAGATTCAAAATGGAAGATAGAAAGGAAAGTATAACTGAAAGCAGCAATGGAATCATTGAAATAAAAGACAGTTGGATGACAAGTGAAATTCTCAGTCTAGTGTAGGAGAGTTAATCCAAAGGAATGTCAGTTTCTAGAAAAAAGGTACGAATGGCTAAATTGAAATTTTGCTGTGATTGGTAACCAACTGATATCATTGGCATTCATGAAATGATAAAAAAAATCAGAGCATAGAAATTATAGTCTTTGCCAGGATGTGTAAAGAGAAAATGGTTATAATTGTACAAAGATGTGTCAACAATGAAATTATCACATTGTATAACTCTTCTACAGCAAAAGATAGAAAATTTAGGTGGCAAAGACTGATGGTGATTTGACTAGATGCTGGTTTGAAGAAAAGGTCAATGCTTTAGCAACCATTACACTTCTGTATGACTCAACATGTAACCATGAATGAGTGTCAACTATAGTTGACACTCATTTGTGGTTATATGGAGAGATGTGTTGATGGAGCCTTATTTGTATGGGAAAAACATTTCATTCAGGTGTCATGCAATAAGGTAGTTTGCATATATGAAATGTAACAGGGATTGGTGATTTGGTTTTTTAACAAAGTCCCCCTCCCACACACACAGTCTTATGTCAACATTTCACTTTAAATATAATCAAGGTAGAATTGATGGTAGTATTAAACAATTTAGAATATTTCATTATTGAATTTCGATCTACCAAGCATGGAACAAGGAATGTGATGAAGATATGTTGTTTTACTAAATTTATTAAACTCATACAACAAAATCATTCTAAAAGAATTCAAGGACCTGTCAGGATTTGTTATCAGAGGATGTTACATTAAAAGCAAACATGATGCAGAGGACATTTTATTGGTGGTGGATTTAGATGAAAAATTGATAGAATCTTACTTATTATAAAATGCAGATTGTGTGTGTGTGTCTGTATGTTTATATATTGGTTCGGATTTCCCACATTTTTCAACCGATTTCAACAAAACTTCACAGGACTGCGTAAAATTACCTTGAGGTGGTTCTGACAGTGCCAAAAATGGGAAAAACACAATTGTTTTTGCAAGAAATCAATTTGAAAACACTTAAAACACGATTCTGTCGCCAGAATGAAAGGGGGACAACTCATATCAGGTTATACTTATTATAAAACCCAGGTTGTTTGTGTGTGTGTGTCTGTTCATGTATATATGGGATCAGATTTCCTACATTTTTCAACCGATTTCAACAAAACTTCACTTTTTTTGGCAGGTAGTGTTTCTTATTGTCTTGCACAAATTTTTCTTTATTTTTACATTCAGAATGCTTTAAAAATTCCATTTACAAGACAATTGTTTATAATAAAATTCTATTCAATCAATAGACTCATAACGATTGAAAACAATGTTTTTGTTTGGGTTTGAGCAATTCTTAAAAAAAACAAAAAACTAATTAAGGCATGCGTGTCCGTCAACCTTAAACAATAATCTTTGTCAATTTTATTTTTCAGTCTTCATGATGGTCAATACTTGATCTATCTCTTACTGTTACATCCCCGAGCAACGCCAGGCTCTACTGCTAGTAGTTAATGTAAGCAAGAGAAAAGGACTAAACATCAACTGAAAGAAGAGAGAATGCATGGTTTTGAGCAAAAAAAACAAAAAACGGACAGCATAAGATGTGATATCTATTTAACTTCCATAGATATTATAGTCAGAGAATAAATGTATAAAAACCATAAATAAGCAAGGTGTAAGAAAACCTAAAGTGTTCAGTCAGTACATATGTAGCAATAATATCTACATATTTACCTACATTTTGTAATTCCACATGAGAAGGTCAACCCTATTGGGTTGACTTTCTTGTATTACATGACAATTTTAAGAGCTGACACCCACCACCACTAAAACTTCAGATATTATGTATATCCTGAAACCAGATTTTTTTGTATATGTTTTTTTTATAAGAAGAAAAATGGTTTGTATGAGAGCTGATGTTCGTTTTTGTAATTTTTCTTACAACTGAATGGCAAATGACTTCATGTGCTTGAGAAAATTGACCCTCTGACAGATGTTATAAATTACAATTTTTAAAAGGCATCATGTGATGGTGTTAAGCTTAAAAATTTCTCCTAAATCTTTGATGGAGGGTCAAAAGGATGGTTTTTCCATTGACCTTTCTATTATTTTACCTACCTTCATCCCTCAGCAATGTTTATTTTTTAAAAAGCAATAATTAGAATTGTAATAAAACCTAAACATATGACAAAAGTGAATTCATATATTTGTTTTGTTTTTTAATAATTTACAGCAAAAATATTAAACACTACTTCTGTATTAGATTGTTTTTTTCCAAACAGTTCTTTTATATTTACAACATTCTAAAAAGTAATATTAAAAGATAATGCAATGCAGTATTTATCATTCACCAATTTATAAAGAAATATAAACATTTTTTATTGATAAATTTATAAAAATTTACTAAATTATTAAAATATGTGAACCAACTATAAGGTAATACTTATTAGTTATGTGCCATTTCGATACATGACTGACGAGGCACATTTTTCCCGCACTAGATTGCCATTTCTTTCTGCAATAGACCAGTTGCCATCCAAGGCTATAGAACCCGGTCTGTCTTGCTGTTTAACCCATAGCTGGGAGAAGAAGAAGATTCATACCTTTTCCAAGGGTAGCATGTAAGTGTATGTAATGGATTCGACTTGAATTCAAACTCAGCTCTCTCATTCTTATTATTTATCATCTTATAAAGTTCAAATCAATTGGCAATTAGACGTTTTGCCAATCATTCCAATAAACAATAATAAATAAGTAGTGATTTATTTTGTTGTCAATTATCAAGAGCAAAGAAAATGTTTGAATTCATTTTCACATCTTTAGGTTTTATTTTTATTCCAATTCTAATCATTGCTTTTTAAAATAATAAACATTGCCAAGAAGTAAAGGTAGTTAAAACAAGAGTAATGTCAATGGAAAAAACGTCCTTTTGACACACTGTTTTTTTTGCAGGCATGAAGATCAAAATTTGCTGAAATGATAACAAAATAGAAGGAAAACATACTGCATTGTGATGTAATGTATAATTTCATATATGGCAGTAAATGCTGGACAATTTAAAAATGTCTGTCAGGTGGTTTTACTGGCAAATGTTGATTGATTCATTTTCTGTGGCTTATCAATCTTCTGTCGATTTTTAGATTGTAAAAATAATTATTGTTTAATGATATATATTTTACTAATTAGCCTAATTAATCTGGAGAGAGAAATGGTGGATCAAGCCCTTTCCCAAGAGCATTTATGCTTAAGTAAATATAATGAACCCAACTAGAATTGGAACTTGGCTCTCTGATTAAAAATTCTGAAGTATTTATCCATTACAGCAGCAATAAATCTAAACTTACGGCACATGATATTCTCAAGCGGTCACCCATTTAGGTACAGACTGCTTAACTTCGGTGATCATAGAGGAACCAGTTTTTTTTTTCATATGCTGTGACGTAAGCAAATTTTGAGAATACTTTGTGTGGAATACTTGAAAAATGAGGAAATTTTCGAGAAAATAGGAAATACAATAAAACAGTTGCTTGTTACAATCAATAAACTAAACAGTTGAAATTTGGAAAAAGTATCTGAGGAAGGAAGGGTTGGAGAATTTAATACTCAGAGGATACATCAAAAGCAAGAGAAGTAGAAGAAAACAGAAGATAACCTCATGGTTGAATGAAGTAGCAAGTATTACTAAAACTAAACAGGAGAAAAAGGAAAATGTTATTTATTTATTATTAGTAGTCTACTCTCTAGAGAGAAACAATAGAACCAGCCACAATTGCCCACACATCGTAAAGAGACATAGAAGATAGCGGGAGATTGATATGGTGGTAGTATCTGTGCCAAAACAGAAACTTGTCAAAATTCTGGTTGATGAAAATCTCAGGGATCAAGTAACAGCAACTTTTTTCTTTTAAATATTGCCCCGTAAATACTAAATACCAAAGTTAAGGATTTTAAACACAAGGAATCAAATCTTCTTTAACACCGCTTCATTTCTTTCGTCTTACTCTTCTTATTCAGCAGCGAAATATTTTCTAAAAAGTAATTTCAAATTTGTTTCTTTTTTAATTTCTTAATTCTTATGCCATTAGTTTCGCTGAACTGAATGAATAATACAATCTTTGGCTAGGTTGACAAAGAGAGCCCAGCAAAATCATTTATTATACAAAGAAACCATCTGGTTTTGTTTTGGTTTTTTTTTTTTGGTTTTTTTCGTTAGTGTAAAAAAAAAAAAAAGGTAAGTGGAAGAATACAAATAATTTTGATAAAAAACAAACCCAAAAACGGAATCGTTACTTATTGACATGTCTTTCCATATATCGCAAATTTTTTATCTCATTATTAATATTTCATTCCTTGTTTCTTTCTTTCTTTATTAATTTTTCCTTGTTAACGAAAAAACTAAAATAATTTGGCAATCTTACAGTTTCTCATGTTTATTTTTTGATTTTTACTACATGCCCAAAATGCAAAAAAAAATATGTTAAAAATTTAAAAATACACACGATGTCGGATTTTAATTTTACTATGAAAGACCAAAATAATTTTTGATTATTCAATTATATTTTTTATTTATCCTGAAAGTTTCAAACAATTGCAAGAATTTCCAAATAAAATAATTGTCTGAAACATTCAGGATTTATTTACAAATGAATGAAATGAAAGTATTTCAGAAATGTTTTTTTTAGAAAATCTTGGTAAATACATTTGTTACGCACCACTTATTTAATTTTATGATTTTTAATTTTATTTTATGATAATTCTTGAAAATTAATGGTGTAAAGCTTAAAAGCAGAATTCTTTGTAAAATTTAAATCAAAAATTTTTTTTTGGTAAAAAACATGATCCCAACTAACCGAAAATCTGCTCTGAATCATAAAAAAATACAATAAAAAAAAAAACTAACAGATTATTTATTAGAAAAGCTTTTAATTGCTTTTATGAATAAGATATATTAAGGATTAGACTTCTTAATAAAAAAAACTTTTTGATCAATAATGAATTTTTACAAGATTTTTTTCTGTTTTTCTTTTTTCTAAATTTTAATTAGAATAATTTATAAAGTATTTAATTTAAATCTTTTAAAATTCTGATTTAAAAGTGTAAAGGTTAGGGCGTATTGTTCTTAAGTAAAAACTATATTTACTAATCATAAATTGTAAAGTTTATTAGATTTTAGGGACTCTGAGTATTTTAAAAAGTATTTTGAATTTTTTTTTTTTTTTTTTGTATGTGTGTAAATGTGCCTATTTGCACATACAAATGTTCATACACAACATTATTAAAAAATAAGAGCAATAACTATTGTAAATTTAAAACCAAAGTATCAAAAATTCAATAAAACATTAGATTACAGAGAATATTCTCCCAAGATTACTGAGTCTATAAAAAAGGCGCTCACATTATTTCCTCCAATTATTTTTTACAGATATATCCACTGTAGAAAAACAGATAAACATCCATCTGTTATCAAGCTGTTTGCTGGGTAAAAGAAAATGTATTTCTGTGATATTTTAAAATTAAAATAAGTAATAATTGTTTCAGATCAGACTAATTAAATGTTAAATCAGCTAATATTCTTCAAATAAAGTTTCAGAAAAATATATTTTATTTTTGGAAGACTTTTTTAATAAAGAGAATTACATTGTGCTAAAAAGACAGATGGCTAAAAATGACACTAAAATCAGCAATTATTAGCGATTTCAAAACAAAAACTCCTTCTTGATGATAAAACTTCCAGTCAATTTAAATTAGTTTTGAAATAGAGCAAAGTATTTTGCATATTGGAAATATTAACACTATTTACATTATTCGGACTATTGTCCTCATCTTTGTCACCATATTTATTACAACATTTTGGCCGTTATACGCTCTGGCCTTCTTCAGGTGGTTGGAATGTCGAACTGAACCCTTTATTTCGCTCACTGGGGTAGACTGTTCTAGTTCCACATGCCATGTTTAATGGATGTCAGTTATCAGTTATCTCCTGTTAATTTCCCTCTGAAAGTTTTATACTGCCTTAACCAGGTATTGAAATCACACTCTAATCAACACCTTTATCCACTTTACTCTTCTCTATTGGAGGAGTAATATTAATCCAATATCAGTTCATTCATAATTAGTCAGTTTTGTTTTCCAATTGATCAATACAGGTGTATTTTTTGTATGTCTGTGTTTTCTTGATTGTTGAGTAAATATTGTTTATTTTTATTTTTTTAAATCTGGTGGTAGCATTTTTATTGTTTTCAAAAGATTTGTTTGATGTTTGGCAGTGTCTATTTTTTTTTTTTTTTTTTTTTGAGAATTAAGTCTGAAAGAAATCAAATTGAAGACAATCACAATTACTATCAAGTCCTCATTGGGTACAATTAAATATTTCATGACATCAAACAGGTAAGAAAAGTATCAAAACATAGAAACAATGAATTCATCTCAAAAGTGTCTTTCACTAGTTTTAATTAATTTTTTTTTTTTTTTTTTTTTTTTTTTTACATCTAATGTTAAAATTTTTTCTAAGGGAAGTCATGAAATTTTATTAATCCAACAGATTTTTTATCACTTTAAATGTTTTTTTTTTTTTTTTAGCGGATGCTCATATTTGAATAGATGCTCCATTTATTTATTTGACAGTATATTTATTCATTTTCGTCTACTGGCCTGACTGAAAACTTATTAAAACAAAATTATGCTCTCTGCCATGTTTCTAATCTGCGTCACTCTAGGCAGAGGGAGCTTCCATTTCACCCAGCATTCTCAAGCCAACTAAACTACAGAGAACCAATTGATCAGGCAAAGCTGAATTGTACCTACAAGCGAAACTTCTCTTCTCATAGATTTTCCAAAATTTTTCATATCTGCACAGTTTTGTATCTAAATGTAAACAAAGCAAATTTTTCCAAAGAAAGTAATTGATTTTTATGAATCTGACATTGTTTATCTAATGTAGTATGAAAAATAAAATTATTAATTCTACCAACTTTCATAAATGTGCACAGAATAAAACATTATATTTTTAAACTATTGGTTATATATGTAAGCTTAAAGATAATTTATTTTTAAACATGAATATGAGTTTCTTGATTATTTCATTGTTTTATTTCCATATTATTTTTTTAATTATTTTGCATGCTTTATAAGAGCCAGGGATGATATCAGAAAGCTACAGTTGTTGATGGATGACCTTGACGACAACTCATGTTACAGTTACTTTTTTTTACTATAATGGAGGTTTACTGAATCAATGAATGGTGAGTAAACATGTTAATGTTTTAATAATGTCTATGGTGGAGTAATGTATAGTGGCTCAGATTGAGGAATCGAAAAGCCGAGTTCAAATTCCAGTCAAATCCATTACATTCACTTATGTGCTAATACTCTTGAGAAATGTATGAATCCTCTTCTTCTCTCCCCCCAGCTATGGGTAAATAGTAGGACAGACCAGGTTCTATAGCCTTGGATAGCAACTGGTCTACTGCAGAAAGAAATGGCAACCTACTAGGGTGAAAAAAATCTGCCTTGTCAGTCATGTATCGAAAGATACATGATCACCTAAGCATGTATCACACATGGCACATAACTGACTGACAAACTTTATTGACATATGGAAATTTAATTTCCTTTTCATACAGATTAGTTTCAAAGAAATTGTTTAAATTATTTAAAATGCATTTTTCTTTTACTTTTTTTAATAGAAATTCGATGGTGGTACCTTGTCTAGTTCAATAACATGATTTTTCAGACTGGTTTTGACCTTTTAGACTTATTACTATGTGAAGATTAAAGATCGTAATCTTTCCTATTATTTACCGGGATTTGAATTCAGAGTTTTCTTTCTCCTAGTCTGGCTGTCAGCAAAGACAAAGTTTGCCTAGCTGCTTCAACCATAGTTGGAGAAAGATGGATTCATACCTTTTCCAAGGGCCTTAATTCCAAGTGAAGAAAACAGACTTGGTCAAAATTTGAACTCTGCTTCCCAATTCCTTTTTCTGCACTAATAATATTATGCTATCTACCAGTGCTGGATTTATATAAAGATAGGTTTTAGGCTATTCAACATACAAGGTTTCTTCCAATACTAATGACAGTGTCAAAAGTATTATATACCATGGCTGTAGGACCCCACCCAAGTTTTTGAGGTGCAAGACTTCAGCCAACCAAGCCTGTAGGTAAATCTGGCACTCTTGTCTGTGCAGTCACACTTGATATGATTTATTACTTAATGTAAATTTATGTACAAATAGCATTATGCTATCTGCCACTGACAGAATTTGATAAGGCGAAGCTGTAGCCTGTTCCACTTGTGAGGTTTCTCTGAAGACTGATGTCTGTCAAATGATATTATATGCCTTAGGTGGAGGGTCACATAGATTTTCAAGCCTTAGGTTTCAGTCGAGTACAGTCCTGTTCGATAAAAGTGACTCACCTGATTTTTTTTACTTAAAAAAGCTCTTTAAATTTACCAGTTTAATCATTAGAATGCAGTATCGGAGTCACTTTTTTTGCACAGAGTTTTTCCCTAAATCTCATTTATATCCAAAATTATAATTATCAATAGAATACCTTAGGGTGAGTAAACTTTTTTTTACTAGGTGGGCAGGAAGGAGTCTTTATATTAGTAAGATTAAAAATTAGTTTGACCCCAAAAACAATAGCCAAAAAATATTTTTAGTAAAAAAAATCAGGTGAGTCACTTTTATCGAACAGCACTATGTAAATCTGCCAATGCTATCCGCTCAGCCAAATTTGTAATGACTTAACATTTAATGTAGACTTTTCAAAACTTTCATAATGAGATACTTCTATAAAAATATTTTTTTAATAACTTTGTAGAATAGGGATAAATTTATATATACATTTCTACCCAATATAGTCGCTAACTCTTTCTGAAAGAATTCATATTCATACATAAATTAGTGAATATTTCTATTGCTATCTTTTTTTAAATTCCAAAAGCAGGTATCTGCAATTAAGTTGGTACCATGACTAATGTTAGCCTCAGGTGTAACTTGCACCCCAAGCAAGGCAATAAAGCCACTAAGATGCCAGATATTACGGAGTGTTAGAGAATATGATAAAAATATACTATTACGGAGAGAGGACAATAAAAGAACAAGAATTAAGATGAAAGAAGATAATGTTTGACAATGCATTTAAATTTTTAAAGATTAATGTTAACTGGGAAGCAAGAAACTGGAAGAGAGTTCCTTATGGTTACAGTTAGCCATTTCAAATGTAAAATGATGGGACCTTGCCACCAATCCAGTACTGTGCTTAAATTCATAAAGTCTAGGTACCATAGAGGAAAGTTCATCAGAACAATTACCATAAAAGTATTTATATAAAAAGCACAGAGACGTTACATTACAGTGGTGGGGAAAGTGACTGAAGCTAAGATGCCAGGTCAGGACCAATAACATTGCAAATTCTTTGGATTTTATCAAGACTCTCTAAATATGTAACAGGAGCACCCAACCAGATGTGGCAGCAATATTCAAAGCAATGATGGATGGTAGATTTATGAATATGTAAGGTAGTCCTAACTCCCTTGATATGCAAAGTCTATTCTGGCATGATCTAGGGTGAGACTCACACCACACACCTATACAGGTCTGATGTATTTTGTTTGAAAAAAGTAAAATAGAATTTCTCTAGATTAGAATTTTGTAAAATTACTGGCTCAAGAAATCCCCTGAAAACAAATTTTCCAATGAGGAAATGAATGGAAACATTTTGACAATAAATTTTAAACCTTATTAAATAGGTACCAGTGAAAATGAAAAAAGGCCTCAAACTTAATAAAAACAAAATTTTTGAGTCTGTCTATATTTTCTCAAGGACACATGGCACAATGGATAAAGGCGTTGGTTAGATCCAGTGACAGGACCCAAAGAGTGTGAGTTCAATACCCGGTTAAGGCAGTGGAGAACTTTCAGAGGGAAATTAACAGGAAATAACTGATAACTGACATCCATCAAACATGGCACATGGAACTAGAACAGTCTACCCCAGTGAGCGAAATAAAGGGTTCAGTTCGACATTCCAACCACCTGAAGAAGGCCGGAGCATACAACGGCCGAAACGTAATATGGCGACAAAGATGAGGACAATAGTCCGAATAATGTAAATAAAACAAAATTTTATTGTTAACATGTTCATGTTATAAGAGGAAAGACAAAAGTATTTTTTTTATTATTTTAAATTTATTTTAATTCTTTCTAGAACATTCAAAATTGTTTTTTTTTATATTAGCAGTCAACGTAATGTTTACGATTAGTGTTTTTGCTCTTTTTTTTCAGGTGAAAAACACATTGTTTTGGAAATTCTTGCAAAAATGAAATAATTGTCAGATTTTAATGAAACTTTCTGGACTTATTCACAAATGAATGAAGTTATTTTTGAATTTATCTTTTTAGAAAATCTTGGTAAAAAATATTTTATATATATATATGTCACCCTCTTCCCCCACCCCACCCATACACACTTAATTTCATGAAATTTTGAGAAATTAAATTTCAAACTCAAAATGTGTTTTATTAGTTAAAAGCAGGACCCCTTGGAGAATTTAATTTATCAATTTTTTTTAATAACAGGACACCCAGTTACTGAAAATCTGCTCTGAATCGTAAAATAAAAAAATACAATAAAACCATGACATTATTTCACTAGAAAAGCTTTTACCTGCTTTTATAAGAGTTTTTAAGGACACTGTTGTAAGAAAAAAAATTTTTTGATAAATAATGAATTTTTACAAAAATTGATTTCATTTTTTAAAAACTTTAATTATAATAACTTATAATATTATAAATCATTTAAAATTCTGCATTACTTCAATCTGGTTAGTTGATATTGTTATTAAGTGAAAACTATATTTACAAATGAAAAACTGAAAAGCTTAATAAAAGTCATTTACCCTCCCCCAATATTTAAAAAAAAATTTTATTTTTTTTATGTAAAAAAAAATTTTATTTTTTTATCTATTTAAAATATTACATAACATGCCCCTGCTTGAAAGTACAGTTGACCATACATGACATAATCTGGAAATAAGAGTGATGACTATTGTAAATTTAAATTCCACATTCCTAAAATTAGATTACAGAGAATATTTTCCAACATTGTTAAGATTACTGAGTACTTGAAAATTATATAAAAAAGGTGCTTATCTGTCATTTTATTAAATTATGTTTTAACATAGAACAACAGTAAATGTGTTGACAGATTTTATCATCACTTGTTAAGTGATCTACGAGTGACAAGCAACAGTAATAAGCATGTAATCGCTGCAATAGTTTGTTTTAAAAATCCATTTCTCTGTTATTTAAACTTAAAGTAAATAATATTTTTTAAATCAGATTAATTATACTGCAAATCAGCTAATATTCCTCAAATAATGTTTCAGAAAAGTATATTTTATTTTTGAAAGATTTTTAAAATCTGAGAATTAACTTTTGTCTACAGATGTGTCAAAAATGACTGATTTTCTGAAAGTGAGCAAAAAGTTTAGATTCTAATCAATATAATTTTATTTGAAATACACCAGAGTATTTTGATTACTGGAAATAATAAATTTAATCATTTAGCTTTCAATTAAAGCCAAAATGAAAGCTTCAAGAATGCTTTTTCATTTTAAAAAATTCATTTTAAACCTTAGGTATTGAAACTGAGTAGAGGTACCTACTTATTAAATAAGTACTGATAATTTTATGAATAATCAAAACTCTGTTGATGTTTAGTAGACTTTTAAAAGCCAGGTGATTTTTTATTTATTTATTTTTTTTTTTTTTGTATGAAAAAATATATAGTACATATTACTAAAATTCAAAATTAACACACTGGCTGGAATGGTGTTAGAAGCTTGTTCTCAAAATATGTAAATGTCTCCCCCACATCTATTCGGCACTGAAGAGGATGCAAGTTTGTGTTTTTTTTTTTTATTTGTGTTTATTTTCAACTGAAATGTTTGGTTCATATTTTATATTTTAAATTAATTCCTCACTCATTCTTCTTTCAAGAAAAACCAAAGCTTCACATGATCATTATACTTTAAATTTAGTGCTCTTTGTATGATTGTGACAATGCCCATATAAGCTTGTGGCTTCTCGTTAATAATATTCTCAGGAAAATAAAAGACTAATGAAGAAAAGGTTTAATCACATGAGGGATACGAATTAATAATACAATAATAGCAAATACTGTAGTTCAGTACAGCAATGTGCATGACTCAATGCTATAAGTTGCAACCCACTTTGTGACTACCATTTCTACGAGCAGATGCTCCACTCATAGCAATTGAACAAGTCTATGTTCAACAATCAGTGTAAAAAAGGTCAGCTGTCTTTATACACAACAATGATGTCATCATCTTTTGCCTCATGTCGAGATTCTTGACAAAGTGAATGGTCATTTTTATTATTTTGAATGGCCTTGATATCATAATTCCTACACTGTTGTATGTGGGTATTTTAACAAAACTGTTCTGCTTTTAAATGGGTGGGAAAAGCTAATCTCTAAAAGAGTGATATCAGACATTTGAACATTTTTCAGAAAAATATTGTCTTATTATTGAGATGTTTTATTGTTTTCGATATTTGTTGAAAGGTTTAGCAAGATTTTTATCAAATAGAAAATTATTCTACAGAAGCAATATTTTAATCTGTATTTTATTCATTTTCCTTTCTCATTCTCCTGTTGCTATCAAATAAATATCAGTTATAAATTGACTTTGTATTAACCAAATTATCTAGATTTGTCAAATAAAAAAGCATTCTACAGAAGCAATATGTTATACTTTAGTTTATTCATTGCCTTTATATTCACTTCTGAATACTTTTGTCTCATTCCATTTTATTGAATTGCCATTTTTAAATTTAGCAAGTTTTACAAAATATGAAAAAGCAGAAATGAATAAATTGGATTCTGTGCAATGTGACATTAAATTCTTTGCTCAGAATCACATTGAATTTTATGAAAAATCAAGGAATATTATTTTTATTCCTTTAATGAAGTTCATCTTGCTAAATTAGATTTTTGGAAGGTTATAATTTCACTTACTTTCTTTGCCTCCATTGGTACTTTTCTTCATATGGTTTTTACATTCAGTTGTGAAGATGTAACTTTTTACTTCATGCTATCAAAACCTTTTAATATTTATTCTCAGTAACTTTACATCTTTGAAGAAAGAACTATTTCAACTTTCAATGTTCCTAATTTATTGCAATTTTTACAAACGCATACTCAAATGTATTGATATTCACAGAAATAGAACACATTCTTTATGTATGTGAAAATTATTACATTTATTCTTATAATTATTACATTTATTCTTATGTCTTTGTGCAGATGGAACCATTTATATATTGGATGATATTTGATGGTTAAGTAATCTTGTTTCACAGACTGTCAGTTAATTGCAATGTATTTGATCTTCGCTGATTGATTGCTGTGTTATTGTGTCTCTGTGCCAGACTAAATTGGCCTTATTATAGAACTACATGTACATATTACATTATAAATTTATTTCATATATTATTCACTGTCTCTGCTAATTTATCCATTATTATGGATTCGCTAAATTGTGACTCTAAATTCTCTGCTCTGAATCACATTGCTTTTTGTCATATAGGAAGAAAATGAGTAACTACTGACACCAAGGTTCGAGCATGACACTTTGGACTTAGGAATATATGTTTTCTACCAGGTGTATAAATAGTGGTGTCAGGCTACTGACTGGAGTGATTATTGGGTAATTATTGAGTGACACTCTCCAGTTGAATTAGTGTGAATTATTGTGCATTGATGATTGTGTTTTACTGGACGTTAAGCCAAGCTGAGCCACACTACTAACAAGGTATTCATTGAAATGGTTAATTATCTTTGGTTGACTTTTACTTCTTTATTCTTGTTAAGTATTTGTAGTTGTAATTAAATACTGTTTTATCTTAATATTGAAGTCTTGAGTTATACTTAATTATTAACAGTCACCGTATGCCACAAAACATTTCATTAAAATAGAAGGAATATTGTTTTTATATTTCTTTAGCAGTGTTCATTTTGTTAAAGTAGACTTTAGAAGAATATTCTTTTGGTGTGCATTTTTTTTTTTTAAATTGATAGGTAGCTGTCTGGCATGATTGGTCAACATTTTTAATTGAGTTGTGTAGATGCATGCAACTTCTTACTTCATGTTCCCCAAAACATTTGGTTCATTTATTCTCAGTAACTATGCCTTTTTCAAGAAAGAAATATTCCAGGGATTAATGTTGGTAAGTTTAGTGGTAATTTTATTATTGTAGCATAAAATTTTCAAGCTAATCTTCAACTGTATTCATACCCAAGAAAATAGGAAATAAAAGTTTTATAAATATGAAAATTATTACATTTCTTTTTATAAAACCATTTATATATTGGACAACGTTTGATGGTTTAGTAATCTTCTTTCACAGACTGTCAACTAACTGCAATATATTTGATCTTCACTGAGTGCTGCATTTACTGTGTCCCTGTGCCAAACTAAATTAGCCTTGTTATAGAACTACATGTACATATTACATTATAAACTGAGTTCATATATCATTCACTCTCACTTTTAATATATGTTTTCTTGCCTTTCGTTCACAGGTATGTCAGCTGTACACAAAATAATCACATAAAAAATTGTCATTGTGGATTTAAATGAAAAACAAGACTTTTCTTTGGAAAGACTTGTCTACATTTTAAATGACAAGAAATGAACTGTGTACTGTGTTTTCTTGTAGGAAAACAGTAATATGAGTAATTGTAAGAAGATATTTTCCATCAAGAACAGAGAAATACATGCTACAATCTTCCTCAAAAAGATCTGTATACATTTCCAAAAGCATTACAGTTGATATTAACTGGCTATAAATCCTGTACTTTTGAGATATGTGCTGTGTTTTCTTGCACAAAAACACAGTTACATATGAGCAACAAACATTTGAGAGAAGACCTATTCTTGTGAAGTTTGCAGATATATATTGTGAAGTCGGATATAGTATGCCTCATGGAAACACACATTGGAGAAAAACCACATTGTTGTGAAGCTTGTGGCTGTACATTTTCACTGAAATCAAATTTGATGCACCATATGCAAACACACACTGGAGAGAAGCCATATCCATGTGAAATTTGTGGATCTGCGTTTTCACGGAAATCAAGTTTTGTGGAACATATGCGAATACACACGAGAGAGAAACCATATTCTTGTGAAGTTTGTGGATCTGCATTTTCTGTCAAGTCACATTTAGTGAGCCATATGCGAACTCACACAGGAGAGAAACCATATTCTTGTGAAATTTGTGGTTCTGCATTTTCAGTAAAATCAGATTTGCTGATACATATCCGTACACATACTGGAGTAAAACCACATTCTTGTGAAGTTTGTGGCTCTGCATTTTCACAGAAGTCACATTTGGTGAGACATATGCGTATACACACTGGAGAGAAACCATATTCCTGTGAAGTTTGTGGATTTGCATTTTCAGTAAAGTCAAACTTAGTCATACATATGCGTTCTCACACTGGTGAGAAACCATATTCTTGTCAAGTTTGTGGATCAGCATTTTCACGGAAATCAGGTTTGGTCGAGCATATGCATACACACACAGGAGAAAAACCATATTCTTGTCAAGTTTGTGGATCTGCATTTTCAGTAAAGTCATGTTTGCTAATACATATCCGTACACACACAGGAGAGAAGCCATATTCTTGTGAAGTTTGTGAATCTGCATTTTCACAGAAGTCACATCTAGTGAGTCATATGTGTATACACACTAGTAAGAAACCATATTCTTGTGAAGTTTGTGGATCTGCATTTTCAGTAAAGTCAAATTTAGTGACACATATGCGTACACACACTGGAGAAAAACCATATTCTTGTGAAGTTTGTGGATTAGCATTTTCTCGGAAATCAAGTTTGGTGCAGCATATGCATGCACACTCAGGAGAGAAACCATATTCTTGTGAAGTTTGTGGATCTGCATTTTCCCGCAAGTCACATTTGTTGCGCCATATACAAACACATACTCATGAGAGACAGTATTCTTGTGAAATTTGTCAAGCTACATACACACAGAAGTCTCATTTTGTTCAACATTCAGCAACACACACTAGAGAGAAACCTTATTCTTGTGAAGTTTGTGGATATGCATTTTCACGGAAGTCACATTTGGTTAACCACATGCACACACACACAGGAGAGAAACCATATTCTTGTATAGTGTGTGGAGCTGCATTTTCACAAAAGTCAAATCTAGTAACACATACACGTACACACACGGGTGAGAAACCATATTCTTGTGACGTTTGTGGTTTTTCATTTTCGAAAAAGTCAAATTTAGTGAAACATATATGTACACACTGAAGAGAAGTGATATTCTTGTAAAATTTGTATGTATTATTTTTACAAATATCTCATTTAGAAAATAAACTACATTCAAGACACCATTGTTGAGCCATATACATACATACACTAGTGAGAAGACAGTCTTGTGAAGTGTGTATATCTGTGTTTTTAGTAAGACAGTCTTGTGCAATACATGGAGAAAAATCATATTCTTATATTCTGTGTTTTAAGTCATTTAATGAATTTGTCTATATTTCTGAGATGAATTTGGTATTTACATTAAACTAATGCATATACACATGGCACAGTGGATAAAGAGAAACAGACCCAAAGAAGGTGAGTTCATATTCTTATGAAACTTCAGAGGAAAAATTAGTTCCTCTTTGGTTAACAGTCATTTTCATTCGAAATTCCATATGCATGTAAACACAAATTGAGATGAGGGACAATAGTCCGACTAATGTAAATACTGTCATTTAATGAAGCATGATGTCAAGAAGTTTGTGGTTCTGCATTTTCACAAAAGTCAGGTTTGGTGAGACATACGTGAACACACCAGAGAGAAAACCTATTCTTGTGAAGTTTTTGTTATACATTTTCATGGAAAGAAACATTGGTGAGATGTATGCAAGTACACTGGAGATAAATCATATTCTTGTAAAATCTATAACACATCATTTTAATATGCTTCAAGTTTTAAAAATAATTCACTCGAAAGAAATCCTATTCTTGTGAAATCAGTGGAGCTGAATTTTCAAAACCATTCACAAATAAAAGAAAACATGCAAACACACCCTGTTTCTAAAGTTTTGTCAAGGGAATCAGTATTTTTACAAATATCTCATTTAAAAATAGGCATGCTAACATACAAACATATTCTTTGCAAGTCTATAGATCAACATTTGCACTGAATATAACCATAAAAAATTTAAAATGGCAACTGAAATGTAAAAATCTGTATTTTCCTTGAAATTTTCATTGAAAACAAAATGCCAAAAACACATTACAAGAGAAAATTTTATCTCTATAAATTTCATGCAGGTCATGCCAAAATTTATGTTACAAATGCCAACAGAACAAGTCATTTTATTAAAATTTTGGAATTTTTGTATGTGAATGAAATAAACTCTTATATTTAATGTGAATTTTGATTTATTTCATATAAACAAAATATTTTCTAATGGACATTCTTTTACAGAATTCTTTAGTAAAATGTGTTAAAACATTTGAGATATTAATGTAAAGTGGACACAAATTATCTCAGCCAGAATTTGAACTCCATTCATTGATTCAGTTTTCCATATTTTTTAGGTAAAGCTGCAAACTCCTCTATATGGTCTAATAAATGTTGTGCAGTTCTTAATTTCAGTCTGATTAAACAAGATTAGTTTCTTTTTAATCTTGAGAGGTTTTATAAATTTTGCACATTAAAATATAAATAAAATATTTTTTCAAGTACATTCATTTCAAGGATCTTAATCATATTGACTCTAGTCAGGATCATTAAGTCAATGTGTACAATCCTTTCCTTAAGGCTATAGAACCCAGTCTGTCCTACTATTTATCCATAACTGAGGAGAAAAGAGTTGGGTTCATATCTTTTTCAAAGGTAATAGTATGTAAGTGAATGTAATGAACTTAACTGAAATTCAAACTCAACTGTCTGGTTCCTCAATACAAGCTGCAATCCATTATTCTACTGTACCTCCTCCTTAATCATATAATCTGCATTAAAACATTTTTAAAAAAATATTTTGCAATGATGACATTCCCTTATTGTTTTATTTTTATGGCAATTATTAAATTAAAATACTTAAAATCTCATATATTTTCAAGAAACAGTTAAATATGAACTTTAATTTATCTCATATAAATGAAATACTTTTTTTCTAGAACATATCTTTTTAGCATTTTAGTCATATAATCTTTTAACACATTTCACATGTCTGAAAAATAATTCTTCACATTTGAATTATTTGGTTCATGAAGAGAATGTTGTAAGGATTGAAGTAAGTGGTAATCTGAAGGTGAAAGGTCAGCTGAGTAAAGAGATTAACTAATTCTGGATGTTTTTCTTTGATTGCTGACTTTAATCAGTACAAGTGAAAACAGCAATTGCCTGAATTCAATGTCTGATTTTTCAGGAAGATCTCATAATATAAAATGCATTTTCAATTCCACCAGATACATAGTATCACCTTCTTAGTGTGCAGACTGACTTTTGGAAAGGTTAATGGTGGCTTGTTTCATTCTTTCCAAGAGCCCTTCTCAATAGACATTGTTGTAAACAAACCATTTTCTATTTCCCATGATGGTTCTTTTCAAAAATGGGTTATTTTTGTTACATTAAGGTAGAGACTCACAACTGTAAATACGACCATTTAATTTCTTTCTATAAATCATGAGATTTTGCAATAAACATATACAATTATTTTCAAATGACTTACAACATTAATATTATATATGTGAAGTATCTGTGCAATGTTCCATGTCGTAGCATTTTAATTTGCCTTCAGTTGTGCCAGAATGTTCTTGTACTTCCAGATTGAAAATTTCCATTTTGAACCTAGAAAACCATCATTGTCATTTCTATTATTGGTACATATCTTTGTGAGAGGTTGTACAAAGACTTTCTGTAAATCAAATGAAATCATAAGTCATTTTCCTTCATTTTTACTTTTAGTTTAAAAATATTAAAGGTTACAATCTACACACAAATCTTGCTGAAAAACAAACTGAAAGTGTGTGTGTGTTTGTGTGTGTGTAATAAAGACATTTTTTATTAGATTGTGTTTGTGTATATATATATATATATAAAAAAAATAAACACTATTAGATTGTGTGTGTGTGTGTGTACACACCTGGTCAAAATCTTAAGACCAGATACAAAAGGGTTAAAAAAGTATAAAATACTGTTACTTCAATCAAAAAATATTCGCGAAACATTTAGATTTAATTAGAAAATGTAGTTTATCAACAAACAAATGAACATTTTAAGCTTTTAATTGATTAATTTAAAACAAATATTGAAAAAAGAATTTTTGGAGGTTGGTCCTAAAGATAAGACCATGTAAATAAAAATAGCAAATCCAGAACAAAAAAGTCACAATGACAATTTAATTCTCAGTATTTCCTCCATTTTTATCAATTACTTTGAAAATTTGCTTTGGCATACTTATTATTAACTTCTGTATGAGGGTGCTTGGGATGCTTGCCCAGGATGCATAAACTGCAGCATCCACAGTCTCAAATTGCAATTTATGTTTATAAACATCCTTTACCATCCATCCCCAAACCTTCTCGATTGGGTTTCAATCTGGAGAGCATTGTGGATTGCAGCATTGTCCTGCTGGAAAATCCAGTTTTCTCCATATAGTTGAGGGCCTTCAGTAATTAGCGATGCCTTTCTTAACATGTCAATGTAAGTAGCAGCTGGTTGATGACCTTTTACCACCTGTAACTCAAGAGTTCCATTGTATGAAAATGAAACCTTGACCATAATTGATCCACCTCCACTGTGCTGTGTTGAGAAAATTTCTTTTGCATGCCAATAATGCTGAAAAGCTATCAAGATTTAATTTTTTCTCATCTAAAAACAACACTTTCTTCCATTTATCCACATCCCAAGTTTGATAATTGGAAACAAATTGTAAACGAGAGGTTTTATGGTGAAGAAGAAGGCGAGGTCCCTGCAGCCATTTCAAGTTCTTAAACCCTTTCTTATGTAAATGCTGTTGAGTTGTTCAAGAGCTGCATTCAGCATCTGTATTCGCTTTTATCTGATTTGATGTTAGGCTTGAGTCTCTTTTAACTTCCTGCCTAATATGTCTGTCTAGAGATGGTGAGATTTTATTGGGGCAATGGCTTGATTTTTTAGAAGCACACACTCTTGGATTTTTAATGAAGTTAGCAATGATAGTTCTGATATGGCCAATTTCATTTGCAATGGCTCTTTGTGAAAGTCTTTGAAGTTCAACAATCCTGCCCTGTTTGAACTTTTTAAAAATTTTACCCTTAGCCATTTTAAAATCTGAAATTTAATACTGGAAATGAAATATGTAGATGTCTACACACTTGAAGCTATGAGCACACTGACTAGTTCTAAAATTTTTGTCTAGTAATTTGTTTTTTTCACGCATGGTCTTATCTTTATGACAAACCAAAAAAATTCTTTTTTCAATATTTGTTTAAATTAATCAATTAAAAGCTTAAAATTTCCACTTGTTTGTTGATAAACTACATTCTTTAATTAAATCTAAATGTTTCACAAATATATTTTGGTTAAAGTAACAGTATATTTCAATCAGGAATTGCAACAAGTGAAACACTAAGGAGGTGGTAGAAAGGAGAGATGGAGTTGTTTCCACCCACCGAAGGGTAGAAGTATCAGTATATAGCTCTGAGGAAGTATTAGCTGAAGGAAGGCTTGTGCCCTCTACCCGTGGAACGAGATAACTTTCAAATTTAGAAAAATTAAGGATGGTCTATTTGTTCACAACTCATTTCCTGGATTTGTTGTGCTGTGAAAATCATATCTGCAGTTTCTCTGTGTTGGTGGAAACCACACTGTGACTCCAGTAGTATGTTGTCAACCATGCTCTGGTTTAATCTTAATAGGAGAACAGAAGCTAAGATTTTACCTGTCAAAGAAAGAAGAGCAATTCCTCTATAATTACCACATAATTCTCAGGCACCTTTACCCTTATATATAGGTTTCATTGTTGCATGCCTCCAATCTTTTGGCACTTCTCCATCTCTCCAAACCTTTAAAATAAGATCATGCATAATTTGGCTTAAATGTATTCCACCACAATGGAGTATTTCAGCAGAAAGGCCATCAACACCGGCAGCCATGTCCATCTTAAGTCCCTCCATGCCACGCAGAACCTTGCCCAGCGATAACTGTCAAGTTCTACCACAATGAGTCTTTAGGGTATTTTCTCAAGAACATCTAGGTCCACATTTGAAGGCCTGTTCAGTAGCTCATCAAAGTGTTTCTTCCCTCTTTTGGCTATGCCATCCATGTTTGTGAGGAGATCATTGCCATCCTCTGTCCTGAGAGGAGCGATCTTGGTAGCTCTGGGGTCAAATACTTGTTTCATCAAGCAGTACATCTGCTTGGTATTATTTGAATTCACTGCATTCTGTATTTCATCTGAGAGCTCTGACCACCAATTTTCCTGCATAGTTCAAAGAGCACGTTGAGCCTCTGTATTTGCATTTTAAACTCCTTGCACAGTTTGCTGTGCTGTTGTTTTGGACAGTCCTTTTTGCAACACAAAACTTTGTATCTGAGTCTTTCTTGCAATGATCTCTTTAATAGCATCTTCATTTTCATTAAACCAGCAGTGTTAATGTTTTGCTAGCATTTTACCCAAAACTTTTTCAGCCGCTTCATATATATTCTTCTTCAAGGAGTCCCATGGAGATCTATCATTGATTTCAGCAAGTTGTTGTTTAAGTGATTTCTACATTTCCAGAGAATGCAGTTTTGCGACATTCACACCTTCAGGAGGCTTTCCATTGTTTTGTCTAATTGCTGGTTTAAGAACAAAGTTCATCTTGACCCTTACTAGGGCATGATCAATCCAACAATCCACACCACACATAGATCTAACAATATAGGCATCCTGCATATCTGTCTTGCAGACGATGACATAATCAATGAATCATGAACGGGGATGCATCCACATGATAACCCTTGTACTTGAACTGAGTGCTGGAGATAAAAAGTTTAAACTCAGTGCCAAGTTCAAGAAGCATTAAACCATTGGTGTTGATTTTTCCGATGCCATATTTCCCCAAACTACTCCATGTCTCCCAATCCGTACCAACTCAGGCATTGAAGTCACCGAGGGCGACAATCTTGTCATCTTTTGGAATCAGATATAGTATACCTCTCAAGAACTCAGAACTGAGCCTTTAAAATGTTGGTACTGTCCATTGTTGCAGTGTAGGCACTAATGATTGTAGCATATTGTGATCCATTAAGATGTAGATGAAGGCTCATTAAATGTTCACTGATATCGTTTAAGAAGTTCAGCAAGCCTTGACACAAGTGTGCTGCGTACAGCAAAACCCACACCAGTTACTCAAAGAAAGTGTAGCCACCTCCAACTTCTTGAAGTTGACCATCACCAGTTAAACGAGTTTCCGAGAATGCAGCTACATCTATAGAATATCTCTCTAGCACCCTAGACACCAGAGCTGTCCTGCATTGAGGAGCAGACCCCAAAGCATTATCTATAAGACTCCATACATTCCAACAAGATAGTTTCAGTTTCATCCTTAGTTTCTGTTTTATTTTTTAGTTCAAAATAGACATCCACCAGCCATGCTATACTAGCCAAATGAATGAGTTAGGCAATACATATACATATATGTGTGTGACACACACACACAAATACACATACACATGAACATAGGTACACATATATGCCTGTACCCATATACAATAGGAACCAAATCACATGTATGTCCCTCAAAGTCAATGTTTTTAGGGTAATTTGTATTTGTTTTTATGTTGGCACTTGAAAATAACTTCATTCCTTTGGTTCAACAGTTGACCAGCATTTTGTATCTAATTATCATAATTTTTTCCTGTATGCATAGATTGTATCTATCCTGGAAATTGTTGGGAGTTTGAGACTGAGAGGATATCCCATTTAATCTGTGAAGTGAAGCCTCTCTCTTTAACTTGCAAAAATATATATATATATATATATAAAAAAGTGAACATAGAAGTCAACACTGTTTCATGCTAGATGCAATCGTCAGACGCCTCTAAGTGTTGACTTTTATGTCCACTTTTATACTTACACATGCTCTATCTCTGATATTGAGCACTTTATCCCATAAATATAGCACATCTTAAGACTATATTTCTTCATATATATATATATATATAGACATTTTTTTATGTTTATACATTCTTTTTTATATGATGGTTCCATATAGGATACAGGTTTAATTCCTGTCGGAGGACAAATATTTTGAAAATTTCTTGAACATTCAGGCTGGTAAAAGTTATTAATACTGTTTATTATAAACAGAGCACTTATTTAAATATTTGTATGCATAAAAAGAACGTATAAACATAAAATAATGTCTTAAATAATTGTTGGACTTTGTCCATTTCATGATATATATAATAAATGCTATTTATTAGAGTGTGTGTGTGTATATATATATATATATATATATATATATATATATATATATATATATATATATATATATATATGTGTGTATATATATATGTACACACAACTGTATCTCACAAAATGAGTTTAATTAGTTCCTAGACTGATAAACACTATATTAGATTGTGTGTGTGTGTATATATATATATATATATATATATATATATATATATATATATATATATATATATATATACTATTAGATTGTATCTGTCTATATTTTTAAGATGATCTATTTGTGCATTCTTGTTCACTTTCAATGGCTTCAGTTTGAAATTCCATGTATGTTGCTGTTGGTCACCAGTTCATAGTTGGAGTAATTATAATGCCTTGCTGATTAGCATGAATACTTTCAAAGAGAAATGAATTCCACCACATAGAGGAATTTTTCATAAATATTTATTTGACTTAAAAAATGCCACCCTGATAAGAAAGTTTATTATTATTTACACTATTAACATTGTTTATACTGTTGTCATCATCTTTGTTGCCATATTCAAAATGTTTTGACTGTTGTATGCTCCAACCTTCTTCAGGTGATTGGAATACGTCAAGGAATCCACGTCACTAAAGCCAACTCTATGGCTGAGATACATAGATAATGCCTTCATACTCTGACCACATCAAGAAGAGGCCCAGCTACTACTAGACCATATGAACTCAATAAGATCATTGATACAGTTCACTATGGAGAGAGAAAACAACAATGAACTAGCATTGATGGATGTACTAATATCTCAAACAGAGCATGGTTTCAAGGCATCCGTATACTGCAAGCCAACATTTACTGGACAATACCTCAACCTCAACTACCACCACCCATAAAGTATAAAGAAAAGTATTGTCCGCTGCATGCAACATAGAGCAAAAGTCATAAATGACATTCCAGAGACATACAAACAAGAAGTAGTCAGTATAAGCAGTACCCTACAATGTAACAACTACCATGGGTACATGACTGCAGCTCTGACAAACTGGGATAAAAGGGTGCAAGAGGATAACAACACTCAGGGTAGGTAGACTGAGTCCATTTTCTATGTGAAAGGTTTATTGGAAAAAATACAAAAGACCTGTGGTCCATATAACACCAGGACAACCTTCAAAATGGTTCAACACTTAGCAGAGTAAAACTTCCCATAGAGAAATACATGATTAAGGACTGTGTGTGCACCATCCCATGCAACTGTGGTAAGAGAAATTTGGTGTGGCTAACCACATGTCGAGGGAAAAGAGAGATCATCACTTTTTGTTGGATGACTTTGAAATAATAGAGAACATCACTGAAAAATCCAAAAATTTAAGGAATCAGTGCATATGCTCGGCCACAAAAATCTCCTAAGCCAGCCAGGCATAGACATGAATACAATATGGGAACCAGCAACACGGAGTATGACAGAAAAACAATTATAACACCAAAATTGTAATATGAGCTTTGGTAAAAAAAAAAATTGGCTACTGAGACATTAGGTTTATAGGTCCCAAAAATTCATACACTGATGTCCTCAAGGACACATGGTCAGTGGATAAAACATTGGCTGAAACCAGTCTCTTAACCCAAAGAGTTCAGAGTTCAATACCTGACTACAGCAGAGGTGGACAAAGACTTGGAGAGCCGAATTAAAAAGGATTTTTTTTTTTTACCAGAGCAGAGTTAAAAGGATACTGAGATATTCAGAAGAGGCATGGCATGGTGGACAAAATAATGGTTTCAGTTTGAAATTCCAATCATCTGAAGAAGTCCAGAGTGTACAATGGTCAAAATGTCAGGAATATGGCAACAAAGATGAGGGCAACAGTCCAAACAATGTAAATAGTGTAAATAATTAAAATACCTCCTCTCAGAAATATAGACAGATACAATTTATTATGTAGAAAATACACACATTAACAATTTCTGCATAGAACTATGGCATACACATGCAGACACATGAATTATACACATGAACACTGCTGAACAAGACAAGTACATGTCTACTTAACCAATGAAAAGCAAGCAACACAAAAATAAAAATACCCAAATTTTTTCTTTCTTCATATTTGATTTTCTGATGAAGCTTTTATAAAAGTGAAACCTGTTAAGTTCATATGATTTTCTATTTGTTCTTTATTCTATCATAAATATTTATATAAATAAAACATAACTCACAGAAGATGAGAAAAGTAACTTTTATTTATGTGTATACAGTTAAAAAAGGTGTGGGGTGGGAATGAAAACATTTAGCTACTTAGCCATAGTATATGTGTATAGTGATGTCCACATTGTTTGTAAAAGTAGTTCATTTACAGAAGAAAAGAAATCTCCAACAGAGACAAGTCCTGATGTTCATACAACTACATCCTGGAAGAAAACTTAGGGATAGTGGATTAGAATAGAATGCTACCCAGTCTGCATCCTGGCAAGCAAGGTGGAGTAATCCACACAAACATAAGAAATATCAAAAAGTGTACTAGTCTCTCATGTAATGTATAATTTCATATATAGCAATAAATGCTGGACTATTTCAGATGTTGTGAATATCTGGGATAAAATATGAGTTTTTTTTTTTTCTTCTATTTTTTATGGCAGGTTTTAAATGAAATAGCATGTAGTTAAGAAAACAGAGCTCCTCTCAGAGATACCATAGATTTAATTTTTAAAAGACTTACATAATGATGATCTGCCTAAACCTGCCCACTTTAAATTTCTATAACAAGCTGTTGTGTAAATGAAGCCACTTCTTATATATTTTTTGAATGGCCCCAGAGATATTTTTTTCACAAACCGAACAAACTATTAATGAAACAAAGAATAATATAAGAAATGAAGAAAAGTGTACTAGACTGTGATGTAGTGTATATTTTCTTAGAGGCAGTAAATGCTGGACAATTTGAAATGACAGTCTAGTGGTTTTATTGAGATTACCATGGATGGAATATGAGACAAATAAGGAAGTTTTAATGATAACAGGAAAAACAATGAAACTGTTGCTTACATTCAATTAGTGACAAAAGAAGGAAGGCTTGGAGAATTTAACATGCACACCACACATCAAAGGCAAGAATAGCTGACGAAAGAGGCAAATTTCCTACTTAAAAAGTTTGAGTTAATGGATGTTGGTGCAAGTATTGTGAAGATAAGATACTGCCACAGACTTCCTAAAAAAATACAAAAAAACATTTTAAATAATTTAAATGTCTTCTTTGAAGTTCAATTTTACTTTTATTTAAAATAAAACTAAAGCTAATCCATATGAAAATAAAAATTATTTCAACATCTAATTAAAGTTTTCAGCCATTTTTAAAACATCGGCATGTTCACTCATTGACTCGGTCACCTGCTATTAAAGATGAAAAATGTAAACAACAAATTTAAAAATCTCTTAAAAATCTAATATTTGTCCAAGTAATATCTTTTGAAGTCACTTAATAAATTTAAGAATTAACTAGATTTTGTAAAACTAGTTTACTTCTTTTAACACTTAATGAAAATAATGTTTAGTTATACATGGTAGCCTGTGTAGGACCAAAGGTTAAAAACAAAAGCTATATAATTAAACCCCAGGCACAGAAAGCACATGAAAAATTAAAAATAAAGAAATACAGAACACCAACAATACTATAAGCAGTACCCTACAATGTAACAAATACCATGGGTACATGACTGCAGCAAAAGTGTACTAGTATTGCAGGTATTTACACAAAACTAAACCTAAAAAAAAAAGATGTGATAGTGGATTAGAAATATCAAAAGGTGTACTAGTCTCTCATGTAATGTATATATGGGTACTTATGTTTAAAAATAAAAATATCTTTAGCCTTATGTAACCAATACATTAAGAATATAATATTTTTCTTCTATACTTTTTTATTTAATGACTTTTCTGCAAGCAGGGCAATAAAGCCACTAAGAGGCAAGGGGTTACTGAGTGTTTAGAGAACATGAGAAATAAAAAGTTCATCAGAAAAAATAAAAGAACAGGAATTAAGAAAGCAGAAGATAGTGATTGACATAGCATTTAGATTTTTAAAGATCAGAGTTCATTGGGAAACGAGAAGTATAAGAGAAGAAACTGTTAGCATAGAAATTATGGTTACATCTATCCATTTCACCTGTAAAATGATGAGACAATCTAGCTGCCAATCTAGTACTGCACTTAAATTTATAAAGTCAAGGTACCATAGAGGAAAGTTCATCAGAAAAAAATTACCATGAAAGTATTATATAGAAAAGGCAGAGGGAAGCTACATTATGGCAATGGGAAAGTGATTGAAGCTGAGATGCCAGATCAGGACCAGTAACATTGCAAATTCTTCTTTGGATTTTATCAAGAAAACTTTAAATATATAGCAGGAGCACCGGACCAGATGTGGCATATTCAAAGGATGAATGATTGGTAGACTCATAAATATGTAAGACATATTCTGGTGAGAAAAATTGTCTAGCATGACACAGTGAACCAACTTTCCGAGCTGCAGACCAAGCAATTTATTCAATATAATCTTTCCGCTTCATGTCAGCGGATAAGTCTGAGAAGGCTGATGGAAGGCAAGATGTGTACTCTCAGATAATTAAAAGAGAGCAGTTTCATTTTGGAGACATTAAAATTAACAAGCTATTCCAGATCTGCTGCCAATTTGATGATATTGAACCAATCAAATTTATTATTAAGATCGGAGTAAATAGTTGTATCATCAGCATAGATACCCTTTGAGAACTGCGAAAAGTATACTTTGGGAAAATTTTAAGAAAATTATCCAATTGTAAGTCGAAGAATAAAATTTCTGATTATATTCTATGCAATTGGATTTTGTCTTAGGGTTGAGTTTAAATACTACAGTGAGGTAATTGTTACCTATCATAGTATGTATGTGTGTGTGTGTGTGTGTGTATATATATATATATATATAAAAGGCAGGATGTGTGTGTAACAAATGCACGGCTGCAATTTTTGATGGATTTGCACCAAAATTTACATGCACATGCTCCAAGTTAGCGGGAAGGCCAAGACTGGCTTTACATTTCCCAACTCCCATCGATAGTGGAAATAATCAATTTTTTCATGCTTCTACGGCAGTTTTCATGTAGTTTGTGGCCATTTTCTACCGGCCAGAGTGAGAGCCTATAGCTGGCTGCCATGAATAGGCAGGAAGATTCTATTGGCCAGCATGAGAGCCAACAGCTGACTGACACAAATGTTAACTAGCATGCTAGCATGCAAAAAAAATCGATAGCTGCATTCGTCACAAGTGGAAAAAATTTAAATCCAAATGGCACTTTACTCTAATTGGTTCATTCACTTGCTTAAACTCAATGTTGATTCTGATTCCGCAGAACTGGGTTGAGTGTGAAAAAGTATTTGTTGTTAACATTCTTTTTTCATCCGGCTTTTCTAGTTACGAGTCCTTTTTTAAAGCTGATCGTTTTGTGTTCATTTTGTTTAGTTCTTTTTTCGTAACAGATTTAATGTTTAGTATAGAGCTTAGAAAAAATTTGCAGTGTGAGATAGGCAAGAAGTAAGGCATGTAGCAACATCAGCACAGCAAAGGGCACTCCTTTAAAGGCAAGGAAGGGCAAAAATATTTTAAGTCAAGTGATAACTATTGCTGTATGAGTCTTACGATTTTTGAATCAAGCATGGTCAACGCCGGGCCATGCTGCTAGTTATCAATATGATTGCTATCAATTCTTTAGAGACAGAAAGAGGTTTGTTCAGTGATTGCAATGGAAAATGCAGCAAACGATGTCAATCTTACTGGCCTCCCTTTAGATTTATGGGATGCCACTCCTTTTGTTAAAACATGACTTACAAAAAAAATCAGTGCTGATGACAACAGTGATGCAAAAAAGCAATTACCATGAACGTATAGATAAGGCACAGGAAAGCTATATTATGGCAATGGGAAAGAGATTGAAGCTTCGATGCCAGGTCAGGACCAATAACATTGCTGATTCTTCTTTGGATTTTAACAAGAATCTCTAAATATATAGCAGAAGCACCAGACCAGATGTGATAGCATTATTCAAAGCCAGGAAAGAATAGTAGACTTATAATTATGTAAGAAAAATTCTAGCAAGAAAAATTATTTTTTGAAAAATAATTTCTTGCTTTTGAAATAAAGACAAGCTGCTATTTTGGGATTTTAAGCTGAAATGGGATTCTTATTGACTGAAATTGAATAATTCTGATAGATGAGTAATCTTAAGTCTGGAACAAACAAATGATGTCAACAACTGCAAAAACACTTCAAGAAAATTTAAAAATTATTAAATTATCAATGCTATAAAAGTGATTTCTGATTAAACACTTGGCAGTTTTCTCATGGAATAGAATTTAAATATTGCAGTAAAGAAATTGTTAACTAATATAACAAAATACAGAGAGCGATGGGTAAATTGTCACCATTTTATATTTTTAATTTTGCGCATGTGCATTGTTTTTAATTTTGTTCACTGCACAGTATAATAGGGTGAGCTGGAAACTGTCTGTGAGAAAAAGTGCACCATGACACAATTCACTCCACCAGAAGTTTGGAAATGGCATGCTGTACTACTTGGCATTCGTGCCGGAAGCTCCAATACGAACATTTCAGAGTATTTGGGTGTCAATCTGAGGACAATACAGAGGATTTGGAAAGAGTTGGATGAGTCTAATGATGATTATGAAGGTATGGCAGCTTGGGAAACTCACTCTGATTGTTCTGATAAGAAAAGAACTTCCAAATTTGTTGGTAAGAATCTCAGACAGGTAGTGGTGCCCTGGGTCAAGAGGGTAATTGCTGGAAGACCCCATGTCTGACAACATTACTCTGCACCATGCTACAAAAGCAGGAGAACCTAGTCATAACTTTCTTCAACCACATCACATCTTCCACCTGGCCGCGTAACTCCTCAGACTGCTTTACTTTTGACTATTATGTGTAGGAAACAGGTGAGTGAGATACCAACAAAACTCCTTGTAATACCAAAGATGAACTGAAGACAAGGATTATGGCAGTATTCACCAACTTAAACAAGGAGACTGTCCAGAAGAGTTGTCCGAAGTCATCTAGAGGCCATAGTTGAATCCAATGGGGATTTTTATTGAATAAATTTACCCTTTAGTACTTAAAGTGTATTTTTGTGTTATTTTGGTAAATATATCTGTTAAAATGACATATCAGTGTTATTTTAATTTTTGCGTAATTTAGTTGACAATTTATCCATCGCACCCTGTATATACAGGGTGTTTACAAAGTCTTTAGACAATTTCAAAATGTCATGAAAACTTAGAACAGGTAACAACTAAATTAATGTTTTTATTAAAGGTCTTTAATCATTAATAGTTTTATCAATTTTACGTTTTTATGTTTGAGACTGCAATTTATGTTTGTTTTATATTTCAAACATAGACCAAAATTGAATATTGCTTAAATCCCCTTTGTGCAACAAATGTGACCCATATAGATATTTATTAACTATTTGTATATAAACTTCAATATTTACTTCATATTATCTGAACGTTTCAACAATATCCAGTTTCCATTGTAATTTTAAAAAAGTTTTCTCTTTGTCTAATGACTTTGTGGGGCACTTTGTATGTTCAAACGAAATTTTCTGATTATTTTAGAAGTATGAATTAAAACCATTTGAAAAATTCTTCTGTGCTTTTTGAATTTCAGCTAAGGAACAAAATTTAAATATGTTACAATTTTTTAAAAAAATTAACTAATTTCTTTTAATTTTTATCATCTGTCATTTACAATAGGATTAGAAAATATTAAATTCCTTTAACTTATGGAAATTATATATTTTTTATTTATTGTCTAAAAGCACTGTTCTGACAGTTGATGTGTATTCAAACATCTGAGAAAATTTACAAAATAATGACAAATCGGTTACACTTCTCAAGTTTATATCAAATAATGATTATATTATTTAAGGGAAATATATTTAAAGTACTGACTTATGTGTAAGAAATCTTGACAATAGTTTTTGATAGTCTAAGTTCTAATAATTTTATGTAGTATTCTTTGTGTCAAATGAAAGCTAAATGGTTTAATTTCTTATTGTGAACTTCAGGCCTTTTTACATAGTAATCATTATGTAACCAGGTTGGAACCTTTGATGAGATTTGAACTTGTATTCTAGCGAGTTTGTCTGACATGGACAGCTATTACCCAGTTCAGCTATGAAAGCCTTTTAGCTTCTGTAATTCAAATTTAAATGTCTATTTCTTCCATTTCTTCATCTGATTTACTTCTTTTGAAACTGAAATATCCTCAGACTATATTTGGTAAATCCTATTTATATGATATGCAAGAGTATAGCTATATGATTTGCCTACATATACAAGTTCGACCATGTCTCTGCAGTCATCACCAATGTGTTTATTTGGTCATGTCCCACATTTGTTATTTGGATGCTGCAATATGGACTTTAATGCCAATACAAAAGTATTCTTATCTGAAAGTTATTTAAAATAAAAGACTTCTCTCTCTAGCTTTTTATATATTAATATCTATAAATTTCTTAGTATTTTCTGGATATGTGCACTGAAAGTTTGGGTGTCAATCTTTGTTTATACAGAAAGCAATTAGCACAATTACTAATAAATAGAAATTAGTGTTTCTGCTGACCTATTCAAAAGACTAAGGGGCATACATATGACAGATAAACTAATAACTATTTTAGAAATCAAATCCTTGTACACTAAAGTACCTATTAACAAATATTTGAATCTTTTAAAAAACATCTGCAATCAAATGTAACCTCTAAATACCAAGAGAGAAAATCCTAAAATCTTATTAACTTGTGACAAACCAATGTTATTTCATTTGTGACACATTTTCTAAATGAAAATTTGGATTACCAATGAGATCAACCTTTAGCTGTATTTTTTCTTTGAATTTCTAGAGAGTGGTTCCTTCCAAAATATTTTGCCAAATAGCAAAAACTATCTGAATTTAAGCTGGGCATGATAGATTAATTGGTTTGTTTTTTATGGCTTATCAGCCTTCTTCAAGTTGTTTAAAACCAGAAAATATTTTTAGATCATCAGAATTTTGGGGATATAATAATGTTTTACCGATACAAGTCCTACAAGTTAACCCATGATTAAGTAAAAAGAGGCAGATTCTTACCATTCTGAAGGGTATTGGTGTGTAAGTAACAAACCAGAGTGGAATTGGAATTCAGCTCTCTGTTTGTCAATTCCGAGCCGTTATCTATTACACAACATGCACATCCAAGCTTACAGCACTTGGTGTTTCCAAGTGGTCACCCATCTAGGTACTAACCAGGCTCAATGTTACTTAACTTCAGTGATCACATGAGAACCAGAGTTTTAATGCGATATGGCTGTAAGCCTGGGATGATAGCAGATAGCAAATGAAGGAGACATTCATTTCTGTAATTGAATATCAGGAACACATTTTGGAAATCATTACTACTCATTGTGAATAGCACAGTGGCTGACTATGGTTACTTTATGATGTCAGTTAAGTTTTCATGAGTTTCAAATTTTAAAACTTGGGTAGAGATAAACACAGAAGAGAAAGCCTCATCTTGAGAATTATTTACATATGTAAACATACAAATAACAATGATATTCTTATATATGTATCTTCACTTTATTTGTATTGCAAAAAAAAAACAAAACAATTACTACTTTTGATGCTTGAGAAATTAACTTTTACTTCAGAGGTTTACTTCCTTCAGTAAATTTTTTTATATATTGTAAAAAAAATAATTTTATCTATTGCTTTCCAGCAAAAATGGTCTTTTGCATATTTTATGATTTTTATCTATTGTAAAAAATAATTTTATCTGTTACTTTCTGTATATCCAGCAAATATGGTCTTTTGCATTTTTTATGTTTTTTATATATTGTAAAAAATAATTTTATCTGTTACTTTCTGTATATACAACAAAAATGGTCTTTTGCATGTTTTATGTTTTTTATATATTGTAAAAAATTATTTTATCTGTTACTTTCTGTATATCCAGCAAAAATGGTCTTTTGTAAGTTTTATGGTTTTTTAAATGGATCATTTGTAAGAAAAATAGAAGTAAGTTTTTATGTGTTTTTATTTGCTTCCAATTTTATAAACATCACCTTGTGAAATGCTTGGACTTATCATTATTCATTGTTAGATCCACTGACAGCAATGGGCCAGTTGATCTATCCTAAATTATGGGCCCTCTTCTCTATGCTAGAAAAGTCCCTTCTAGACATAATGCAGTTCTGCTTCATTCAGTAATATTGCTGAAGTTGAGCAAGTGGCAGTGAAAAGGGTTCAATGTGTCCATCCTTGACCTGTAAAAGGCTTACTTGCAAGTGTGCATACACAAGTCACTCTGGCTGTTCCAGATGGCTCTCTTCAATGTTCAGAGATATTGTTTCATCCTAATGGGGTTTGAACTGAACGTGATGCCAGCAATAATGAAATCAATTGTGGATGCAGTACTCTTAGATGACGACATTCAACAGGTAACACCAGTATATATAAACATTCTTTTTTTAAATTAATTCATCCCAAGCAAGGTGATAATGCTGCTAAGATGCAAGAGGCTACTTGGAGTGAAAGAGAATGAAAAAACTTTAGAAGGAATAGGAAACCCAATCCTAAACAGTAAGCAAGGGATAAACTTCTAATCCTGTTAAAAAAAACTGGGGAGAAATGTGAACCAGATGGTAGAAACTTTTTACTACTATTGAGGAAAAGATAAAAGAAGAAATAAATACTAAATAAAATTTCAGAGTTTAGGCAGAGATATAGAGTTGAAGTAGACTTTAGAAGGAACCAAAACCTAATCTTAAACAGGAAACAAAGGATAATCCTCTACTCCTGTTCAAAAAGACCAGAGAGAAGTTCAAACCAGACATTAAGAGAACCTATGTACTCCATATGTTAATGAATGTATTGCATATATAGTGTGTGTACAACATCTAGCTAATTCCAGGTTAACAATTTTGAAGAGAAACACAATCATCATGGAACCAAGAAAAAGTGCTGCAACAGTGGAATTAACACATTGGCAAACTCTTCCATGGCAACAGTTAGGCTAGTATTAAAAATAATAATATTACATTATTGAATTGTGCAGAAGATTCCACCTAGCATGGACGAGTGGGTTAATCTTGAGAGTCATTTCTCAAGAGATGGAGGGTGATCATCCTGGTTTTAGCCAATCTTAATTTCAAATCTTGTGTTCTTACTAGACAATTTCAGATTCTAGTTCAATTTCTTGTAATTAAATGCTTGGCAAAGTTTAACTTAGGAACAGGCAAAAAATAGGATGTCAAAATGATGTCTCTTTTTTTTAACACTGCTATTTGCAATAGTCTTGGATAATGGTACACAATTCACGACTTACAAATTTAATGAATTTTGTAAAATATTCTCAATTGAACATATGAACAGGTAACAAAAAATTTTTCAAAATTGGTGAAAAAGTGTTTTTTCTGAGTATATAAAAATGGAAAAGAAATGTGGGAAGATGGCGTAATAAGGTCACAAATTGGAAAAATAATATATGTGGTAAAAGGAAAAAAATAGTAACACAAAAGGCATTGGAATCAGTAAAAGAAATGCCTGCAAGAAAGGAAGAACCTATGTAAATACTGTATGATATTTTTGATGTACCAACACCAATGATTCATTGAACGTACAAGTACCAGAAAAAGGAAATGAACAGAAAAACTAGAAGTTGACCCAGAACAAAATAAATACAAAGTTCAGTAAGTGGTGGACTCTCCAGAAAAAGGCAGGCATTGAATACTAAGAAATAAAATATTTACTCGTGAAAAAAATAAAAAATCTCAAAAGTGGGGGTGTTGTGGAGTAAATAAGACACTTCCAGCAACACAAATGAACTAGGCAAGATTCCTTAAATAAAGAACTCAAAGTGAGTCAAGGGAAGTTCATTGGAATCAGTTGAAGAGAATTTCTAATGACATCATGGTGAGTAGCCTAAACGAGACATAATATAACTACTAGGAGTAAGTTATAACACTACAACTGTAAACCACCTTTGATAATTTGCACTGCATTAAAATGCTGTTTCATACAGAATATTTCTCATACTTCTACATAGGTTTTTTTTCAGGAACTAAATAAGGTATTAAAGTAACAGAATATAAGAAATAAAGATGGCTACTAAATTGTGATGTATGAATTCTTATACTATGAAAATTATTTCTAATAAAAATGATAGTATTAAAATTATAGGAAAAGAATAAAATATTGGAATTGCATAAAAATTAATATAGAAACTATTTTAATAAAATGGTTAATGTTGAGTCGTATTAGGGTCTAATTAAGAAAATTAGAATGATATTAACCTGATTTCTCTGAAAAAGAAACTGCTAAAATGAAGATAAATGGTATATAAATATATAATATTAGTGGTCAATATATATATATATATATATATATAAATTTCCAAGAGGATAGAATCCAGGTAGAACTCAGTGTCCAGGACAGAGTAAGAATATAATATAAAAGGCTGAAACACTAATATTAAATGGTTATAATTTATTACATTGGAATCGTAATCATGATCCAATTCATCAGACCTTCAATTTTAAATTTTTAGGTATGATGAATTGGGTTGTGATTACGATTCCAATGTAATAAATTATAACCATGGAATATTAGTGTTTCAGCTTTTATATATATATATATATATATATATATATATATATATAATATGCATGGTACTTATTAGAAAGCGCTCAATATCAGAGATAGAGCTAACATATTTGGTTGGATTGATGTGAGTTTGTGACCCTGGGTTTCACACTTTTGCGATCATCAGACAAACTCTCTCTCTCTCATATATATATATATATATATATATATATATATGATAGAGAGAGACTGCCTGCCTCAATTCATCTGTTCATATCACCATATCAATTATAGCTGATGGATCCTTATATGTACAAGAAAAACATTTCATTTCGGTGTTGGTTAATAAAGTAGTTTGCATTTGTGACATGTAACAGGATCTGGTGATCTGGTTTATTGATATCATCCCCTACACCTAAACTAAAATATCACTTCACATATAATCAAGGCAAAATTGATGTTAGTTTTAAAAATTTTGTGAATTGTAAGGTTTTCAGTCTTATTCACAACATATTACAATAAATGTAACACTGCCTCTAAATGATGATCGTTACTCTGTTCAACAAAGCAGCCAGGGAATTTTTAACTCGGATAGTAGTAGCATTATATCATGTTTGTCTTCAATTCTTCCACTACATCATCAAGCTGGAAATACTTTCTTCAGTTGACCAAATTCTCCTTTTCAAGTTATATTTTGCAAGGGGTGGTGGTGGTGGAGAAGGTGGTGATGCTAACTACTTTCTGCTTAACTGTGGATAATTGCTTTCTACTCTTGGACTACTTGACTCTTTGTGTAGTGTAACTGTGGCTGGCTACCTCAACTTATCTGTCCATGTCTCTATCAAAGATAGTTTTCTATATGTATAGGAAATATGTTTCATTCAGGTAGTTTGCGTGTATGAATTGTAACATGGTCATGTGATCTGGTTGACATCATCCCTTATTCATATACTAACATTTGATTCCATATAAGACAGAATTAAGAGTAGTGTTAAAATATTATAATATTCCATTATTGAATTGTGAATAAGATCATACCAAGTATGTGGCAGTTGGGTTATCTCATGTCATATTTCCAGGGGTGAGAGGTGGTGCTCCCTGATCTTAAGTTTTAAGTTCAAACTCAGCTCTTAATTAATTTTAGTGTAATCAAATTCTATGTAAATTTTAACATAGAACAAGGCAAAAAAAATAGTGTGTTGAAAGGACTTTTTCTCTTGACACTGCTATTACTGTATATTGCTATTACTAATTTTATTGCTTTAATGAGCTATTTTATGAAGAATATTCAGCATGATAATTCAATATGTTTTAATTAAGTGTTTTTCATTTCTTCAACATGAGAAAAACTAAACTCCAGGGTACTTTTGGTATATATTAATAAAATCCAAAATACCTAGTTTAGTTCTCTTGACTTTTCACATCATCAAGTTAATTCCCATTCCAATCAGCACTGGATATAGATTCACTCACTTATAAAATTCAAAACAGTAACTGTATTTCATACAGAAAGGATATTTAGATAATTTGCAATTAGTATTGGGAACATTCAAACAGCTTGTATATGAACAGAGAATACATTGAGTAAGTAAACTAAAACAGGAAGTGTGCTGAAAGTTGTGTTTTTCATCAGATTTACTTTAACTTGTACAGCAAAATCACTCTAAGAGAATTAGAAGACCTGCCATGATTTGTTATTATAAGACATTACTGTTAAGTTTTGCATATTCCTCTGCATAGAAGTAGTCATAGTACAGTTCTCCGTATCCTGAATAGCAACCAGGTTTGCTCAGAATAGCCACCCTATGTTCACCAGTTGTTCTCTATTTATGCTTGTCTATCTAATTTGCATATGATACTATAATTACATTAACAACAAACATGATACAGAGGACATTGTCTCAGTGACAGATTCAGATGAAAAATTGAAAAATAATTCTAGACATGAGAGTTGATGTCTGCAAGAGAAAAGGAGTAAACGGCAACTGTAAGAAGACAAAATTAATGGTTTTTGCCAGAAGAGACAGCAAAAGATGTGTCATGGAGAACATCAAGATTGAACAGGTAGATATATTCAACTTGTGTGTGTGATAGACACAAATACAAAGGACATATGAATATTGAAATATCAGAATGGAATAGGTTCATATAACCAAGTTTTCCAGGTCATGTAACATGGAAAAGATAAACGTACAAAATTCATAAGAATACTGAAAGGAGTCATTCAGTGTGTAGCAGTAAAACCTATGAATTTACTTATCTGTTTCATAACACCCCCAAAATCTATTGGGTAGAACTAGTATTACCCGACAAATTTAAATGCTGACTGTTACTGAAATTCAACTTTATAATTTCAGATACTTTGATTTTCCCCAAGTCATTTTTTATAAAATGTTTTGTATGAGTTGATGTTTAGTTTTTATTTTATCTTACAACAAGTGATAAATGGAATGGTGAATCATTTGATGTGCTTAAGTACATGGATCTTCTGGTAGAGATACTGTAAACTTAAAAGGTATTACATAACAATGTTAAGCCTAAACATTCCTTTAAATTTCTGTAAAATACTTTTATGAAAATGAGGCTGACCCACCCATCTTTTCACACTTATTTATTTTATGAAGACATGTTTTTTTTTTTCAGAAACTGTGCAAGCTATTAAGAAACAATAATATAAGAAATGAGGAAAAAGCTTTCTAGATTTTTATGTTCTATATCCTTTGACTGTGATTGCTCAACAACTTGAGAAGACTAACATGGGATTTTATTGGCAAATGTTGAGAATACCTTGAACAGGATATGTAAAAAAATGTGAAAATTTTAAGGAAAATACAATGAAACCGATCCTTATATCAGTTGGATTACTACCACTGATGGTAATCATGGGTGGCATGAGATTTGAATGCCTCTTCCTCTTTTGACTTGCAAAGCAACAAGATGCATTTATTATATCTCCAATGAGGAAGCAGCATGTACTCATTTCTCATACTTCTACATAGGTTTTTTTTTTCAGGAACTACATAAGGTATTAAAGTAACAGAATATAAGAAATAAAGATGGCTACTAAATTGTGATGTATGAATTCTTATACTATGAAAATTATTTCTAATAAAAATGATAATATTAAAATTATATGAAAAGAATAAAATATTGGAATTGTATAAAAATTAATATAGAAACTATTTTAATAAAATGGTTAATGTTGAGTTGTATTCTTAATACATTTATAATGCTTGTTTGTTTGAATTTCATGTTTTGTGACTTGTTTTTACCTAGACCCCCATGTTTGCATGACACACACACCAGGAGGCATAATGAATTTTTGAAAGCCACAACACAACCAACAAGACTACAAGAGACAATTGAAATTTTCAAAGTCATGGAAGGATTTGAAAATTTAATACTCACAAGAAGTAATAAAGGCAAGAGAAATAGAAAAAGGAAAAAGTATTCTACTTAAAATTTTGAGCTAATGAGTGGCGGACCAAGTACAGTGTAACCCGGATATAAAAGAGATTTTCTCTGGTCCCAAATTAGAGCCTGTGTTAATGTATATAAAATAGACCAAACCCGGATATAAGAGACTTCTTCTGCGGTCCCGACAACTCTCTTATATCCGGGTTACACTGTACTGCAAAAAAGTCAAGGTGGAACAGTTACATATTACATTACAACCTTCCCATTTAGTAACCACTGACTTGAATAGCACTTAGGCCTTATACTGACTGAACAATAGTTTTAAAAAATACCTGGCTGATGAAAATGTTAGTGAAAAAATGAAATGCATTTACACTTGCTTGAGTAAATTTGTTCTGTACGTGCCTAGAAATCTGAGGACTTTAAGTTAAAAAATTTTAACACAAGGAACCAAGTTTTGCCTGACACCGCTTCATTTCTTTCGTCTTACATTACGTTATCAAGCGAAATATTTTCTTAAAAATAATTTTCCTTTTATAACCTGTTTTTTATAATTTCATTGGTTTCATCTTAGATATGATTGTATGAAGTGAACAACCAATATAGAAATTGTGCAGGTTGACAGAGAAATCCCAAGTTTTTTGAGCACAAAGAAAGCATCCTGTTTTGTTTTTATCGTTGCATTTTCCGGTTTGAAAGGTAGGTTGAGGAATAGAAATAATTTTGATAAAAGACATTATTGACCGTCTTCTTGTCTTATTTTTTTGTTTCTTTTTTGTTCATAAGAAAGCATTATATAAAATAACATAAAAAAAGTAAAATTTAGCTGTGAGTTTCTAGTCAAATATTTTAAAGAAATATTTTGAAATATAAACCGGAAATTAGATTGGAAAATTATTTTATTTTTGTTTCTTTCATTTTAAATTTTTTTTATATTTTTTAACTGGGAATCAGTAAATGAAAATTGTCATGTCGAAAAAAAAAGCTAATATATTTGACTTCATATGGATTTTTTAAAAAACATCAATGTTACTTTTTAAAATATTTTAAAGACAAAAAACCTCACGTATAAAAAGAAAAAGCGAAAATATTCGACCTCGTATGAAACAATTTTTTTTTTAATTAAAAGTTTTTAAAAGTAATGCAGATCGTCTTAAATTTTAAAAGACTATCCACGTTAGTTTTAAAAATTTGTACTATTTCAAAAACGAAAAATTACGGAAAAATATTTTGTTTGGTAATTCGCAGAATTTTTTTTAGGCACAAAGAACTTTCTGTGCTAAAGGAAATTATACATTATTTTATTTTTGTTATTTAGCAAGTTTTCTTGTCTTTAATTTTAAACAGTAGAATTAAGTCTTTATGTCAAAGGGGTAATATTTTAACTTTTTTGCTTAAATCATAATACTTCCTTGGTTTTTAAAAGTTTAAAAAGGAAGATTACGGGGCTGGGGAGATAAAACTTAAAAGAAACTTTCTCTCTCATATGCGCCACGTCAAAATTTAAAATTCCATCCTTTCCAAACAAAAGAAAATATTAAAAATACACATTGTCGTATTTTAATAATTTATTTTTCAAAATTGTGTTGAATTATTGGAGTCGATTAAAGCAGTTTCTTTTGGGGTAGAAAGAAAATGACGAACCGTTTTTAAGAATAAAATCTTTGTTCATTTCGACAGCCATTTATTTCCATGTGATTCGTTTCCGTTCTATTTTGAAAAGTTTAGGAATTTTCCCAAGTTATTTGTCACTTAGCAAAATGGAAACGGTATATTGTTTGAAAAGAAAACGAAGTACAAATATTTTCACATGAAATATTTTTTTCGTTTGTATGCATAACAATTTAACAACTGTACGGAATAAAATGACAAAGCAATGCGCTATAATGACCCGTGATAAGTTGCTAACTTTGTTTTGCCGCAGTCTCTCGGCTCTTTTTCCGAAAGGAAAGCAAATAATAAAATTGCTACACACCCTGTTTTAAAAATATTTGCCAAAAAAAAAAAAAACCCCAAAAAAACTCGGGTATTATCACATTTAAACAAAATTTACAGCATTTATTTTATTCGTTTATGAATTTTTTTTTTTTTTTTTTTTTTTACCTGAATACTTTTATTTTTTATTAAAAAAACTTTGGAGAAATTCGGGGGGAGTGTTTCACATGTTTTCGACATGTACCTCTAAAAAAAAGAGCATTAGATGAAGAAAAAGGGCCCCAAATTTGATAAAAACAAGTTTTATCGTCAAATCAAAAATAAGAGGAAAGAAAGTATTTCTTGATTATTTTATTAAATTTTTTAATCCTTTCTCACACTTTCGAAATTTTGGTTAAATAAAATTAAAAATCTTGTTTTTCTTGCGTCAGCGGGTGTGCCAAAGATTAGAAAATTTTAGCGCCTTTTTGCGTTAAAAAAAAACCATTGATTTGGAAATTCTTGAAATTATCAAATAATTGTCAGACTTTAATAAAATTTTGAAGAATTTCAATTATCAATGCCATTTACCGAAAACTGCTCGGAATCGTAAAAATAAAAAAAATGACATTATTAATTAGAAAAGTTTTTAATTGTATAAATAAGACATAAGTACACTGTTATTAATAAATAAATAAATAAATTTTCGATGAATAATGAATTTTTTTACATAAATTGTCTCTCTTTTTTTTTTTTTTTTTAGAATAAAGTTTTAAAATTCTGTATTAATTTCACCCTTTTAGATGATACTGTTAAAAAACTGATCATAAATCGAAAAGCTTAAATACAAATTTTAAATCATCAAACTCAAACACCAATATTTTTAAAAGAATTTAGAATTAGTATAAACGTGCTGATTTTTGTAGATACGGGCATCCATACCTTCGTGGGATCGCTTAGCATGATGCAAAAGACGCCAAACTCGGCGAAAACAAAATTTTAGCGTCTAAAATGTTTGTTATTATTAAGAGGAAAGAACAAAGTATTTTTTAATTATTTTTTTAAAAAATTTTCCCTCTTTTTAGACATCTTAAATTTTGATTGAAAAACCTTGTTTCTCTTTGTGTCCAGCGGAATTACTAAGTAATATATAAAATTTTAGCGCGTTTTTTTTTTCCTGTATGACGGACATTAATTTTGAAAATCTTACAAAAATAAAAATAATTGTCAGATTTTAATGAAACTTTCAGAAACTATTCACAAATGATGGAAGTTATTATAAATATGTTTTCCTTTTTAAAGTCATGGCAATTTTTTTTTTTTTTTTTTTTTTTTTTCATATATATTACCCACCCTCATAACTAATTATACGAAAACTCTATAATTTCAATTTTGGGAAGATTAGTGATTATATTAGTTAGAAGCACAAGGCTTTGAGGAAACCAAATCATGTTGGTTTTTTTTTTTTTTTTTTTTTTGTTTAATTGGACCACCTCTACCTGAAAAGAAAATCCTCTCTGAATTGTAACATACAAAACTCAATAAAACAAAAATATTATTTAATTTCAAAAGCTTTTAATTACTTTTATTTATTTTAATGAACATGGACAATATTGTCTGAAAGCAAAAAGATATTCTGATGAAAAATGAATTTTTAAAAATTATTTATTTTTTAAATATTTTATTATTTTTACATTAAATGTTGTTTATTCTTCTAAAATTAAGGAAAAGTTTGTATAATTTAATAAATATTGTTATTAAGTAGATATATATTTACAGATTATAATTTTTGAAGCTTCTTACAAACTAACAAACACCAGTATATAAAAAAAAATATAATTTGTGTCAATAATACGGCTGCAAATCAAATCTATGGAAGACTGGCAGTATCATGTGTGCAATAAAAAAACACCACGTGGATTGAGTTTCTGTCTAGTATTTAACTTAAATACTGAATTTTTAATGCAATTATTTATTATTTCTTTAATTATAATAGATTTTTACATTTAAGTTAAAAAATTATATTAGTTAAAAGCCACATTCAATTTTGTAAATGTCCTTTTGAGATTTATTTTTGCGAAACGTGTGGAGAAGTTAATTTGATTTTTCAATTTCAACTGAGAAGGGTACCTATCAGTATCATCTTATGAAATTTAAATTTGTATTTTATGTACACTTCTGATAAAATTTCATAAGAAAGGTACCTATAAATTAATTAGATACCTTTCTTATGAAATTTAATCTCACTCTCAACAGTCTTATTTTAATTTCTTTATATTTTTCCATAAAGCATCATAAACGTAAAGGTGAAAGCTAAGTAAAAAAAAAAAAAAAATTAGAGTGCTGAAAGTTTTCCTTAAAAATAATGAGATAAATAACTTAAATCTAAATAATTTCACTTCTCTCCTTCTGTAGAATAAATTATCCTCACATAGTCTGTCAATACATCATTCATCACCTGTCAAGTGATGCGAAATGTTATGACCTGCTTTGTTTTATTTTCAAACTACATCTTTTCAGTGCAGAAACTAAATAATGCTTGTTTCAAAATAATTTAAATAAACATAATTTCTGATTTTCTTAAAATAAGTTTTGAAAAAATTATAATTGATTTTTAAAAGATTTTCAAACTGAGATTTTCATTTATTTTATAAAATGGAAAAAAATGGTTGACATGATTGATTTTCTGTCAATTTTGCTGACTAAAAAAAAAAAACAAGATTTTTAATGAAAATTTTGGATGTGCGAGGGACAATTAAAAAATGTGAAAAAATACCCCCAAAATACTTTGATCTTTCCTCTTAATTATAACAAACATTTAAATGATAAAGTTTTGTTTTTGTCAAG